>JACXGI010016438.1:0-15826 GCA_016801175.1 Esox masquinongy
CCCTGACCCCTGACCTGTCTCCACTATACCCTGACCCCCGTCCTGTCTCCACTACACCCCATCGACCCAAGCTGCTGTTGCTGATGACGTGTTTCTCTCTCAACAGGACACTTGTATGAGGGTGTGAAGTTTGAGAGGGGTAACTGTGGCGTCAGCATCATGAGAAGCGGTGAGTGTTGGCGACATCTAAGATGTCTTCATACTGACACTGTGGTCCAGTCTCAATACTGCTGGTGCTGTTTGGCTCCCCCAGGTGAGGCGATGGAGCAGGGCCTGAGGGACTGCTGTAGATCCATCCGCATCGGGAAGATCTTGATCCAGAGTGATGAGGAGACCCAGAAGGCCAAAGTGTACTACGCCAAGTTCCCTCCAGACATCAGTAGAAGGAAGGTTCTCCTAATGTACCCTATCCTGAGTGAGTACTTTCCGCTGAAGAAGTCTCATTCGATGAACGGCCTGGTGATTGTTTTTTGTTCCTTTCTATATGTGTTGAGTTTAGACCTAGTGTAGAAAACCTGGTGGATAGATTCCCCAACCAGCCGTACTAATGAAGACATGTATTTTATCATGTCTGGGCTGTTGCAATACCATTGAGACATCTCCCTGCTTGTGCCATCAAATCCATGAGATTTACCCAGAATGCCTTGGCCAGTCTGGTGTTGAACCTTCCCAAGTTTTGCCATGTAAGATGCTCCTCCAGTCACTCCAGACATTATTCCTTAATGTACATATATTTGAATTTGAAACTAGCTTTCGTTGGGAAAGCCGATAATGTTGGGCTCATTGCTGAGAGGATGCAAATTAACGTTGACCCAGGGTAAGACATGCGTATAACAGGCCAGGAGCTAAATCCTGGACATTACATTGGGTATTCCCTTTACGGATTCTGGTCTCCTCAAACCATAACATAGATAAATGTTTGTGTCCAGGTACGGGGAACACTGTGATTGAGGCGGTGAAGGTGTTGATAGAACACGGCCTCCAGCCCAAACACATCATCCTCCTCTCTCTCTTCTCCACTCCACATGGTAGGTTGACTTCATCCCTCCCCACACATCATCCTTTCCTCAATAAAATCAGTTTAATTTATAAAGCCTTTTTTTACATCAGAATTTGAGAGGAACCAGGCTCTGAGGGTTGGTCAGTCCTCTTCTGGCTAAGTCTGGTGATGATTAAAAGAGTACATTAAATTTTTTGGGCCACATCAATGTTTTTGCATGTTCAGATGAACAGCGAGTCAGTAAATGTATCTGGGCTGCGTCCAGAGTATTTGGACTGAGTTCAGATCAGCTACATGACCAGGTGGGCTTTGGACAGAGATAGCTAGGGGTTGTCAGGCCAGGTAGGCATGGTCCAAAGGTTTTATTTCCTTACTTTTTCTTCTTCATCCCTCTACTCTCATCATTTCCCCACTCCATCCTCCTCGTAGTCCCATTCTCATAATCCCTCTCATCTCTCCCACACTGTCATCCTCTCCTCATCCCTCCCTTACTTTCTCCAATCTCATCCTTTCCTCATCTACCCTACTTTTTCCTTTTCTTATCCCTCCCCAAGTCATCCTCTAATTTATCCTCATCCTTTTTTAACTCTTTCTCCACCTGTTCTGTGCTCCTCCAGGATCCAAGGCCATACTCCAGGAGTTCCCAGACATCACCCTGCTCTCCACAGAGCTACACCCCGTGGCCCCAACACACTTTGGACAGAAGTACTTTGGCACAGAATGACAGCAGTTTGATGCCATAAGACCAGCTCCAGTGTGTATTTGTTACTGATACAGATGTGGTGTCTCAACATTTGAAACAACAAGATGTGTCTGTGGTTCTACTTTACCTCCACCTCCCCAAGATGTATGTGGTTCTACTGTACCTCCACCTCCCCAAGATGTCCTCCCCATGGTCAAGCAGGGTTCTGATAAATACTGAAAACACTACCTTCCATACAGCTCCTTAAGGTTGGCTGCACAACTAACCCAAACCAACCTGTCCTCTTAGTGGAAGCAGTGACATGCTACAGGGTTATGACCTGTGGACAACAATCATATATTCACCCCTTTTGAAATGGCCAAGTTCCTCCCAACACACTTCTAAAAGTCACTTCACCCTGTTTTAGACTTCTCCACCAGTCACCATCAGTATGAGGTTTGTGTGTGCAGCCGGCCTTTTTCAGGAGGGGAGGCACTGCTTTGATTCAATGGGTTACAGTCTGTTGTCAGTCTTCTAAAATTGGGACTTCTTATGGATGATCATGGGATGTTTTTAGGATTTAGAGATACTATACCACATGAACATTTTTGAGTTTTGTTTTTTACAGATATATTCACAATCATGTAAAACTCAGGGGAATTGTATTTGTTTTACTTTGGTTTCAAAACTTTGCATGGAATGATAAAAACAAATAAAAAAGCAAACAACCC
This sequence comes from Esox masquinongy, assembly GCA_016801175.1. Lineage (NCBI taxonomy): Eukaryota > Metazoa > Chordata > Actinopteri > Esociformes > Esocidae > Esox > Esox masquinongy. The sequence continues at coordinate 2,414 of JACXGI010016438.1, forward strand.
TTTGGAGTTATTGCTTGGTGACTGAAATCATTTGCTACATATTTCAGTCTGATACTTCTTCCATTTCACTCTTATATTTTTGGAAATGATGGGTGTTGTACAAAAGTTATCAGGGACTGGATCTCTAACCCATAAACAGGTGTTTCATCCAGCAGGCAGGTTTAGCAATGTGTTAAAGTTGACTACATTCTTTTTAACTGGACTGTCTCCCTGGACAACAAGTTGGCCTCAAAACTAAATTACATATTTGGCACAAGCAGCAATGAGTGTTTTCACTTAAAGCGTTGTGTTTTTAAAAATATTTTATCTGCCTTCCAAATGAACACTAGTATAAACATTTTACACAAGAAACACTTGATTTGTGGACGATGCTCCAAGCTGCCTTGCTGATAACATCAAAAGGCTTCAGATTAGCGTTCCATTTCAGAAGGCTGTTACCACCATCTCTAGATGAAGTGGCTGGTCAGTTTCCCCCAACCTAGACATACAGAACCCCCTGCCCGAGTGTTGCTTTACCTACGGCGCATCAGTTTCTGGGACCAATCAGATGACTGTCGGCAGAGAAACCTTGTGATGGTCAGATTCACAATTGTCCGTGCGCGTGGCATTTTGCTGGAGGTCGGAGGTAGGCTATCTAGGCAAATGAAGTCATTTAATAATCAGAATGATCAGTGTATTTATTAATAAGCTGCACAGGGTTCGGTTTGTACAGGGTTCGGCAGAAACACCCACACAACCATACATAAAAACAATGGTAGAACAATAAATAAACGCGCAAGAACACAAACTCAACAGTCTCACACACACACACACACACAATCATTCCACACAACTCAGATATACAAGACATGATTATACATGACCATTGACAGAAAAGGAAAGTTGATAAACAGAACATTTGAAATAGTCACCTCAATGTATTTGGTCTGTACAGAGTAGAAGTTTCTCTTGATGATGATTTGAAACCAGCATTGGTGATGGTTCCCCGGACGAAGACTGGGAGTCCTGAACTACAGTAAATAGCCTTTTATACTAACTTCTCATTGGGCTTTGTCGTGCAGCACTCAGTTTAATCTGTGTCCGGAAACCACCCAGAAAATACTTGTTTGATTTTGATATATTACAAACAACTTAAAGTTGTAATTTACAACAATAGAATAAATAGTGGTAGATAATAATAACAAATTAAAAGAGGATCCTATCTGGGAGACAAGTGATGAGTCATTACTGAGGCTGTCATTTAGATACAGGTCTGCTCAGACCAACTTAACTAGGGCTCAACAATAAATCAATTGTTTTTCTGTATTTTTTAGTTGTTTTTGTTACATTATGGTGGTAATAGGCTGTATTTTACATTTTTCAGAATCAGAAAAGTTTCAAATATGCAGCATGATATTAGAATGGCCACAAATGATTTTTGTTTCAATTAATGGTTGAAACCAACTTTCTCCATTTGTGTACCTATAAGCCCTCATTGTGGAGGGAATAGGCTGTGGTTTGGGAAGCTGTGGAGGGAATAGGCTGTGGTTTGGGAAGCTGTGAAGGGAATAGGCTGTGGTTTGGGAAGCTGTGGAGGGAATAGGCTGTGGTTTGGGAAGCTGTGAAGGGAATCGGCTGTTTGGGTGAATCACAACCACATAACAGTATAGGCAGCTAAACCACAACCCAAAGAATCACATACTGTAGACTCAAAACACAACTTCTGATTTTCTCTCTTTAAAAAAGAATAGGAGAGATGAAATATGAGAGGAAGAACAGGAAAGAATAAGAGGGAGAGAATGATAGTCCACAGTGCTAGAAATGCACTTCCTCTTAACAATCCTTTAGTCTGATAGAATATAACACTAGTTGACTTCTGATCCCCTGACATTGTCCTCCTTGGTGAAATGAAACTAGACATGACATTCAACCGTTAAGGACATATACATACATACATATACACACATATATATATATATATATATATATACATACATATACACACACACACATATATATATATACATACATATACACACACACACATATATATATATATATATAAGGACATATTATATATATATAATATAATGGTGATGTGTAAGAAGGTTTTGGCGCCGTACTGAGTTCTTCAGAGTGTCTGATGACGGATCCACTAAGTAGGAAAGACTTCTGTCAGTTTCATCCAGTCAAGGTTACCTTAGTAACAGTGTGGTTGATTATCACACCTGACAACACCAACTGTACGTGATGCTTCATCCCCTACTCCTCTTCCTCTCCCATCTCTATGGTAACCGAGGGATCTCTTTCTCCTCCTGGAAACATACAGCGTTATATTCAGGGATGTCTTCGTGGTTGGAGAACCAAACAAAGTTCAACAATCGATATTGTACAGACAATACGTTCTACCAACGTGAACCATTTTGTCCTGCGGTATCATGTCTGAGCACCAGGGGGTAGCAGAGACCACCACTCAGAAACATTTCAGTCAGACTGGAAATAGGTTAGTTAACACAGTGTAGAGGGAATCACAAAGCACCTCGGTGCTATGCATTCATCAGAGTTTCTTGTGTTGCTGACAAAACTCTGTGCGACTTTAAGAGAGTGGCGAGGGGATTGATAAACCCATCAACTTCAAGACAATTGTGACTAATGATGTAATTTATGAAACAGAACTATTAAACATTTTACTAAAGAGGACTTTAGTCTTTGTGCCAGATGAGTCAATTCTCAGACATGAAAACATTTATATATATTAAGGCAAACTCAATGGAAGGGGTCGCTGGAGAGCGTAGTTAGCTCCGACACCCTTGATCATTTTAACTCGCTCAGCTTTGGGACTCTTGAGCAAATGGTGGAGGTGCCTGGGAATGTGTAAATGAAGGCAGAGGAGGAGTGATTCATTGAGCCATATTCATATTCATCCTGTTCAGTTTGACTCACCCATGTTCTCATCATCAGACTCCTCCTCGTCCTCTTCCTCCCACTTCTCATTGGCTAGCAAAGAGGTGGAAGACTCATTCAGCCTCCTGACGGGGAAATAGTGGCCATCTCCCTGGCTACAGAAAACATGTGAAACAAAGCAACTTTATTAACACTGCCCATAACACAACACCTGTTTTAGTGCTCTGCAGAGCTAGGGATTACAGTCTAGGGAATATAGTGTAGGCGTTAGGGACTAGGGAATATAGTGTAGGGTATCTGGGTTAGGGAGTAGGGGTTAGGGACTAGGGTATATGGTGTAGGGGTTAGGGACTAGGGAATATGGTGTAGGGTATGTGGGTTAGGGACTAGGGAATATGGTGTAGGGGTTAGGGACTAGGGAATATGGTGTAGGGTATAGGGGTTAGGGACTAGGGTATATGGTGTAGGGGTTAGGGACTAGGGAATATGGTGTAGGGTATGTGGGTTAGGGACTAGGGTATATGGTGTAGGGGTTAGGGACTAGGGAATATGGTGTAGGATATGTGGGTTAGGGACTAGGGTATATGGTGTAGGGGTTACGGACTAGGGAATATGGTGTAGGGGTTAGTGACTAGGGAGTAGGTTATATATTGTAGGAGTTAGGGTATATGGGTTAGTGAGCAAGGGTTAGGGAGTATATGGTCATACCTGGTACAGACTGGTATGAACCAGAGTCTCTTGTCCTCTCCAAACACCTGCTGCAAGTTCCTCTTGATCCCCATGTTGAATCCATTACGATCTGGTCCTGTAGTGAAGACTGGGGCTGAGAAGGCCTCTGGATGAGGAGAGAGGAATTATAGGACTGGTCTTGGAACTTTATAAAACCTACTACCAAGACTGGTATTGGTACTGTATAAAACCTACAACTACTACCAGACTGGTCTTGGTACTGTATACTTCATTGTTCAGAGTCAGAAGTGTGTTGGCACAGGATGAATATGAAGTAATGTAAACATTGCTATAGCAGGTGAAAGTGAAGTGTTAATACTTCCAATGAGTGTAGATCAGTTCTTTGTCTAGTGTTAATACCTAGCGTAGATCTGTTCTTTGTCTAGTGTTAATACCTAGCGTAGATCAGTTCTTTGTCTAGTGTTAATACCTAGCGTAGATCAGTTCTTTGTCTAGTGTTAATACCTAGCGTAGATCTGTTCTTGGCAACCAGCCAGCAGTGGTACCCAAACAGGAACATGAGACTGACAAAGAACATCAATGCCACGAACATCAGGAACAGAACGTGGAACTTAGCACTCCCGTTGGGCAGGTCCCCCTGTAGAGGAACAGAGACAGATGGAACCAGCACCACAGGTAGAACCAACGACAAGGACATTGGAACTACAGATCTAGAACAACGTGGTTCCAAAATGAACATGGGGGGACATGAGAAGTAGAACCCCAACTGTAGAACCGTAGGGGAGGCAGAAGAGAGGAACCTCTGGTGTTTCACAACACAGCATGCATGTGCCTTGGGATGATTCTGTTGTTGCTATGTCTCACACCACTAAGTTGCTGTGGCGACACCAGCATGCTGTGTGATCTGGCTGAATCAGCGGGCCTTTGGGCAGCAAAAACACCATCATGTGGTAATTCAACTTCCTGACTCGCGTCACATGGCGCTCCGGGGTGAAATTCCCCCTAGGTACAGATCTAGGATCAGCTTCAGATCCCCAATCCTAACCTTAAATATTAGTTGGGACAATGCAAAACAGACCCAAAATCTGTTTGGAAGCAACTTCCCCAAACATGACTCAGCCGTAAAGTGTCTCACCACCCAGAACTTGATGAAGTATCTGAAGACGGAGGCAGCGATGAAGACACAGTAGACCATGGAGTAGGACAGGAAGAGGAGGAAGAACTTGTAGTTGGAGAACCCCACACAGTTATTCACCCTGGAGGAACAGAGAGACAGGTCTCAAATCTGTAGTCATTGAAGTGACAGTAATATATAGGGGTGGCAGATAGCCTAGAGGTTAGAGCATCTAATCAGTAACAGAAAGAATGCTACATCAAATCCTAGAGCTGACAGTTAACCCTAATCGCACAATCTTGGCATTGCAAGCACCGTGTCCTACAAACTAAGCATCATGCTCTACAAATAAAGCACTGTGCTCTACTAACTAAGCACTGTGCCCTACCAACTAAGCACCATGCTCTACCAAATAAGCACCATGCCCTACCAAATAAGCACCATCCCCTACCATGTAAGCACTGTGCCCTACCAACTAAGCACCATGCTCTACCAAATAAGCACCATGCCCTACCAAATAAGCACCATCCCCTACCAAGTAAGCACTGTGCCCTACCAACTAAGCACCATGCTCTACCAAATAAGCACCATCCCCTACCAAGTAAGCACTGTGCCCTACCAACTAAGCACCATGCTCTACCAACTAACAGGGTTGGATAGGTTACTTTTTAAATGTAATCCGTTACAGTTACAAGTTACCTGTCCACATTTGTAATCAGTAACGTAACTTTTTGATTACTCAAACTCAGTAACGTAATTTGATTACTTAGAATTACTTTTAGATTACTTTCATAATTAAGAGGCATTTGAAAACAAATAGGAATAGTCTATACCAACTGAACACCTTTTGCGGGATCATAGCTGGCCAAAAACGGAATTCGCATTTTACCTTATGGGTTCTGTAGGCTACAGTGCCTTTGGAAATGGGTTTCTAAACCATTGCTTATTACTTCAATATGATTGGGCTACATCTCTGCATTACACGCTAAAGATCTGTCAGATATTCAGTCATTCCAATTAATCCAATAAACCTCGATCTTCCAGAATCTGACTTTTTATCTGAACATAACCCAAAATCTAATGATGCTTAAGCTTGTTCTGTTATTTGTGTTTTATTCATGTTTTTAATTGCTTCAAAACATTGTTGAAAAATAAATGGCAATTACTCGAAAAAGGTATTGACATTGTAGTATATAAAAATTAAGATATTCGTAGCTTTTCGCGCATAAACTAAATCTGCAGTAGTCTGATGAATTGCTCCACAACCAACATTGTCAAAATGTTGCAGTAACCCCAGGCACGCGAATGCACGTTTACAATCGTGAACACCCGCATAGAAATAAGATTTACCCGCGCGAACGTAACCTGCGATTATTATGGCCACCAGTGATGGATTTTCAAAACGCAAATGAAAGAAATAAACTGTGATTATAAACCTGCACTCTTAGCTTGACGTCAGCAGCTAATGATAACCAATGAACACAATTTTCAGAGATGCAAAGCAAGCAGAATCACATGGTCTACCTGTATGGACGGAGTTGATGTGGCCGCGTCAAATGCAAATAATCATCCTTTGGCAGAGTGCTTCCCAACACACCTTTTCTTCTCAAATGTGGTAAATTCCAGATAATGTTTTATCTTGAAGGCAGCGCCATGTTACAGCTATCTAACAAATATTTGCCTAATCTATTAAACAATTCCTGTAAAAGTTCTTCGGTGCAACTCGTCCTGGCTGTGTTGTTCGGGGCATTTGAAAAATAAACCTTGAAACTTGAAAAAGATATAACACCAGGTAGGCCTATTGCTTATCATTATTCTGAGAATTATGCGTCGAGTAGATAACTAAATAACATTTTATATGACTCTTTTACCAGCCATCCAACCAACCAAAACCGGAGAAATTTAAACTAGCGCTTCCTCCGTCACTAAACTGGTTATGCGCGTCCACCTTTGCGCTCATAATGATCACACACACAACTGAGGCGCGCAATTCATATTTTGGTTCAAATAACGATGTTTTTATAACATTAAATAATATACTCAAACACACAACGTGTCACAATTATTTCGCGCAAATATTCTTTTTCAATTTAAGTAATCCAAAAGTAATCATACATTTTTTCAAAAGTATCTGTAATCCGATTACAATATTTTTGTTGGTAACGTAACGGAATACAGTTACTGTTTTTTTGTAATCCGTTACTCCACAACTCTGCCAACTAAGCACCATGCTCTACCAACTGAGCCACACGGGACTCTCAAAAGTAGTGCATTATTTCAAGAAATAAGTTGTGAGCTGCATCAATAGTGACAAGACAGTATTTCATACTCACCAAGGACAGTGGTGATCCATCTTCAGGACACACCTGCAACAGACCACACAGAGGTTAGGGTTCAACAGACCACACGGAGGTTAGGGTTCAGCAGACCACACGGAGGTTAGGGTTCAACAGACCACACAGAGGTTAGGGTTCAACAGACCACACAGAGGTTAGGGTTCAACAGACCACAAAAAGGTTAGGGTTCAACAGACCACACAGAGGTCAGGGCTCAACAGACCACATTTAACAGATTGTCCAAAACCTTCCCATTCTCCATGCAGAATTTCAGTAATGATATTATAGTTAGTCAGGGGTTCACAAACCTCTCCTCGTCACCAGCAATCTCGCAATTTTATTGTAGCCTTGAACTGGCTCACCTCAATCAAGCAGTCAAGGGCTTGATAATTAGTTGACAAATTGATTCAGGCGTTCTAGTTTCAGAATACATCAAATACCTTAAATGGCTGGCCCAAGAGGGCTTTGAGAAAATGCTGAGTTAGACTCCCTTGTGTCTGTTACCCTGTTGGGATACACTGCTCTTGTTGAGTCCCACTAGGACATCCCCACTCCAACATACATTGAATCATTACATTCACAATTAAAATTAAGTATTTGAGCAAAGGCTGTTTTCCAGAGTGACTTAGAGTAATGAGTGCATTCACTTTCATACAGGCCCCACACAGAAATCAAACTCACAACTCTGGCGTTGAACATACCATGCTTCACCAACCGGTCATAAAAAGACAACCAATCACTGTAGGGGAAAGACTTACGCTTCACAGACCGAGCAGTGGTGACTGCGGTCCGGCTTCAGGACTTGGCAGCGGTCACAGAACCTGATAGCTGAGGGCAGGAGGATTTAGTTAGTGAGTCATATGACCGTCGCTACAGGTTCAAAACTGTATTAAACTAAGTAAAATACTCTCAAAGCCACTGTTCTCAGAACTGGGGGATTTGACAAAATAAAACCCCCCAAATGATTATGTTTAGATTTACCTCCAGACGTAGCTCTAGTAAAGATGGGAAGTTTCTTAGCGATATCCACCAAGATCTGTTTCTGAACATCAGGACTCTCCTCCATCTCATAGCGCTCCTTATCAGAGTATGACAGCTGGAACTGCAAACAATATTTTAATGCATTATTAATGGTTATAAGCATGTTATTTTTCATTACTGTTATAAGCAATTATAAGCCATTTTGATGGCTGGTTTGGCCCTGAGAATAATACAGACATACTACTGTACTTAAGATTGGAAAAACCGCTGTGGCTTAAAAGCCAATCACGATGTACCTTCTTGCAGGGAGATGCAGGTGCAGTGAAGATTGACTTCCAATAGGTCCAGGAGAACATCAAAAAGCACACATGGAACACCACTAAGTAGGCCACTGGACACAGACAAGTAGATTTTTTTTTTTTACTTGAACATACAAATCAAATGTACATCCGAATAGGATTACAAAGTTCTGTGAAATCATTGGCACAAAAATACCTCCTTTTCCAAACAAGGAGGCTGCCCATTCTCACTGACATAGAGCAGTACATAGCTAGCTCCTTTGTTCTTGACTTTTGTGCACCTGCAATCGGAAGGCCACGTGTTGTCAGCCAAAACACAGGGGCCAGACTCCTGAATATTGGTAAAGGCAGCTTGCACTTGTAATGAGGCTGTTCAAGTGTAATGCAACAGGCTGATACATAAGCAGCTTGTCAACAAAAGCCTGCTTTATGTAGTGGTCAAATGAGTAGCCTATTTCCACCTCCCTCTGGGGCGTGCACGGACAGACACACACACGCATGCACACAGACAGACAGACAGACATGCAGACAGACAGACAGACACACACGCAGGCAGACTGACACACAGAAACACGCAGACAGACACACACACTGACACACAGACACACGCAGACAGACACACACACTGACACACGCAGGCAGACACACACACACTGACACACAGACACACGCAGGCAGACACACACACACTGACACACAGACACACACAGGCAGACACACACACGCTGACACACAGACACACGCAGGCAGACACACACACACTGACACACAGACATGCACAGGCAGACACACACACACACTGACACACAGACACACGCAGGCAGACACACACACACTGACGCACAGACACGCACAGACAGACACACACACTGACACACAGACACACGCAGGCAGACACACAAACGCAGGCAGACACACAGGCGCAGGCAGACAGACAAGGCAAACAGACAGACAACACACTTATTATGGCCAATAGTTGGAAACTCACCTTTCTCCAGCGTGTTGCTGATTGTAACTGTAGAACACAAATGAACGATTGTTTATTGACATACAAACAGCTGATCTGGTCAGGTAAAAAAGTAAAAGTAATGGATTTGGTGTTGATGGGTCTACATGTTATCACAACAGTCTACTCTAGCACAGTAGATTGATTACTCTCAACTGAGCTCACTCACTGGTGGCAAGACAATGACAATCAAACAGGGATTATTTGGCATAGTGACGTTAGCAAACTAGTTGCACAATGCCACAGATTCACTAAATATCTGGCAATGCCAATCATATCGTAAGGTTATCTAGCTAGGTAGCTAACTAGCTATGTAGTTGGCCCTATATCGTTATCACAACATTCAGAGTTAATACACATGTACTGTATGATAACGGATTTACTAGTAATTGTCTAGATTTGGAGCTACTGTAGCTAACTAACACTAGTAGTTCTGTTTCGTTTTCAAACACAGTATCCAACAAATAATGGGTACGCATAACATCTTTGTAAATGACAGCTACATCAAATGCATTTAAAAGGATATCCCGGGGGAAAAACACTTCCTGGTTAGCATTCTAGCCAGGTAGTATTTGCTCGGTTTAAGGGCTTTTTACATTGGGCTGTGCCAGTTGCTAATGCGTGAGCTAGTGTTGCGGACAATACCCTGAAAACATAACCATATACTTACATAAACATAGCTCAAATACATAGGCGTAGTATGACCAGAGGACCACGGAGGTGATTATGAGGACAGGTATCCAAGAAAACACCCGGGCACAGAACCGCAGACCTCGGGAAAGAGCCATCGTCCATCCGGCCGTCCGGCTGGCCCCACGATCATCTTCTCTGAGCTCTACTTCGCCTCCTGAGGAAATTACCGGTATCCCAATCTGCGATCGATTAATACATAAGACTTGCAGTCAAACTGTGATTGCGAGGATGGAAGTAAGCAATAACCCGCATAAATCATGCGGTATGGTGTATGGTAAAACTAGGTGATAACAGAAACAATATAATATATTGGGCCTACACTCACTCCACTGGTTTGGTATTTGGGAACTACACTCACTGCACTGGTTTGGTATTTGGGGACTACACTCACTGCACTGGTTTGGTATTTGGGGACTACACTCACTGCACTGGTTTGGTATTTGGGGACTACACTCACTACACTGGTTTGGTATTTGGGGACTACAGTCACTGCACTTGAAAATTAATTCCTGAGCACTCCCTCCTTCCAGGTGGTTTCCATCGGGGCTTTGTACTAACTACTGCTAGGACAACTCAATATGAATGGTTTTCAATCCAGGATAGTTGAACATTCTCCCGCTACGCTGTGAACTACCTGGGTCCAGCTCCTGGTCGCAGATAGGCCAGGGGTCCCACAGAGGCCAAGTGTCCCATAGAGGCCAGGTGTCCCATAGAGGCCAGGGGTCCCATAGAGGCCAGTTCATGAACCTTAATTTTCACATTTCATTTATCCGGGAAAATGGACCATTACAAATGTGATATTCTACGTTATGGATGTGACATTGTGCAAAAGTATGTGTTTCATACTAAGGTTTACCTGACCGCGAATTTGCTCTTAAAACTGGCAGTAATAGTGCTGTAATACTGACTGCTCTCCTCCAGCATTCATTGGACATGTCCCTAACAGCCCCCTATTCATTACGTAGTACACTACTTCTTCACCAGTGTCCATTGGGATCTGGACAAAAGCTGTACACTATATAGGGAATAGGATATTATTTGAGACGCGGTCATGCTTAACTGTCCTGGACTGGCCAAGGTTACATCACCATAGCTTTGTGATCACTTAAATCCAAGCTGAGCACATTCATAGAGAACCATAAAACAACTCTAATCCGGTTGTGTCCACCATGTGTTATACCAGCAGGAGGCGCAGCACAACCAAACAAAACGCCAAAGACCTGCTCTGTGCTGTTCTTGTCCCTGATTAGAACCACTTGACAGCTAGTCAGTGAATCCCCTCAATTAAGAAATGCTTGTTGGGTCACCAGTGCAAATGTATTTATTTATTTTTGGGGAGTAGATCAGCCATGAGCAAGCCAGACATTATCTATCTATAACTTCCTATTTGCGTCATTTTAACTCAGTTGTTTTAAAAAACAATGCGAACACACGCAATCAAACAAAAAACTGTAATGCAACACGCCGACCACAGCACTGCAATCTGCAGAAATATAATTGGGCTCTCCTCTCCATTCTTTAGTATTTAATTGGCAAATTCCAAACTGCACAGCTTAGTCCTTGGTTCTGAAGTTTGCATCAATGCTATGCAATTGGGATTCTCCCCAGGGGCCCTCAGTACTCTTAGACGTCTGGGATGCAAATAAAACTAAAATCCGAACCATATCCTGTCTTGTATTGCTCTCCGCCTGAGACCTGAGTTCTGGCTTCATTTGTAGGCAGCTGCTTGTAGTATTTTCTAATTCATGTGTTTCAGGTTCTATCCAGGTGTGTTTCAGGTTCTATCCAGGTGTGTTTCAGGTTCTATCCAGGTGTGTTTCAGGTTCTATCCAGTTGTGTTTCTAGTTTTATCCAGGTGTGTTTATGGTTTTATCCAAGTGTGTTTACAGTCAAATCCAGGTGTGTTTTTCTAGTTCTCCCCAGGGGTGTATCTGGTTCTGTCTAGGTGTGTTTTCTAGGTCATTCTAGATGTGTTTTCTGGGTCATTCTAGGTGTTTTTGCAGTGAGTTTTATTCCAAAACACTAACACTCCTATCATTGCATCATATCTTCACAAATCATTTTAGAAGAGTAGTCACATTATCATAGTATTAGAATCGTTTTTGAAAAGTAGTCACATTATCATAGTATTAGAATCGTTTTTGAAAAGTAGTCACATTATCATAGTATTAGAATTGTTTTTGAAAAGTAGTCACATTATCATAGTAATAGAATCGTTTTTGAAAAGTAGTCACATTCTCATAGTATTAGAATCATTTTTGAAAAGTAGTCACATTATCATAGCATTAGAATCATTTTTGAAAAGTAGTCACATTATCATAGTATTAGAAGCGTTTTTGAAAAGTAGTCACATTATCATAGTATTTTGCTAGGTGACCACATTATACTAGCCACATTATCAAACACTGACATCCAAGGAGACCAGGGTTTTATCCTCAAAGCCAAATTTCGTTTTTTAGATCATAATAAATGAGATTAAATGAGCAGATTCTAGATCAACACTGGTACTGTGACGTGCTTAGTGGGAACAGGCCCAGAACAGACCAACTAAATGGATCTGGTGTGACTCTTGGAGCTTGGAATCAAACAGTCCAAACAAAGGACTTCCTAATAAAGGATCTGTTACAGTCATTGGAGATTCAGTGGAAAGACTGACTGTTCTGTTCACGCCTGCCATTCTCATCTTTACTGTGTTCATCATCTCACCCCTTCTCAAACTCTCTCATCCCTCTATGGCTCTTCCCTCTGTCCCTTTCACACTCTGCCTCTCTTACCCCTATCCCCTAACCCTATCTACATCCATTTTCCCTCTTTCTCATTCTCCCCTCCCCTCCACCCCAACCACATCTCCCTCCTTCCCTCACTCCATCTCTCCCTCTCTCCATCTCTCCCTCTCTCCAGAGAGATGTTTCTTTTGTTCCTTTTGTTATGCTAGATTTATGATGTTCCGTCATCTCCAACACGATGCATAGCAACCACTGTAGCAACCGTAGCAACAGCCATCCTATTACAGAGGGCTGTGAAAGTGTTCATCATGTCTGGGGACCCCAAAGTCACTGGAGCATTTAACCATGGAGCTAGTTGGAGCAGAGGCACAGTCCTATACCCCAGCTCTGCCTAGTCCCCAACACCATCCAACTCCAGCCCGCCCTAGCCCAAACCTACCCCAGTCTCTTCCCAGTCCAGTCCTACCCCAGTCTCTTCCCAGTCCAGTCCTACCCCAGTCTCTTCCCAGTCCAGTCCTACCCCAGTCTCTTCCCAGCCCAAACCTACCCCAGTCTCTTCCCAGTCCAGTCCTACCCCAGTCTCTTCCCAGTCCAGTCCTACCCCAGTCTCTTCCCAGCCCAAACCTACCCCAGTCTCTTCCCAGTCCAGTCCTACCCCAGTCTCTTCCCAGTCCAGTCCTACCCA
>JACXGI010016440.1:0-15879 GCA_016801175.1 Esox masquinongy
CAGTCCAGTCTGCTGGGTTGTTCCCCCCACTGGGACACCTGGGAGAGACAAAGCCGACTGGAAAACGGCAGAGAGCCACGGTGGGCTGAACGCTGTTTACCTGTCAGCTGGCATTGATTAATCTTGTGTTCGGTGAGATCGCTCAGCGACTCGAACACCTGCCGGCAGCTGTCGCAGCTGTGCAGCGCGGCCTCCTCCTCGTCCTCCTCCCCTTCCTCGCCGTCCTCCGGAGAGACAAGGCTCCTCCTCAAAGGCCTGGACCCGGCCTCGGCCTCACCATCCTCCAACGCCCTCTCGAGGGTGCACTCTGGACCTGCCGGGAGTTCACAGGAAATGAGACAACAACGCACGGTTAGCTGACTGGGCCGGAGTGGGGACGGCTGTGACTACCTCTGGGTGACAATAAAACAATCTCCAGGCTCCGGTTTTAATAAGACAATAATAAAAGGTGTAAGAAAGATGCAGGTTCAATTTGGGCTACAGAAACACAAGCACTCGCGCCCTCATATATCTAGTGAGGACACGCACATACACACGCACACACCGAAATGGAAACACACGGGCCGTGAACACACACTCACACACACACACACACACGTGCGCGCGTACAACTCTATGTTATTAAAAATGGCTCTGTTTGCTCCGTTTCAGCCAGGTAAAAATAGGATATAGTATATGAAAAGAGACTGATGGGAATATTTGTTGTTAATAAATCCGGGATTGCAGGTGCTGCCTATTCTTCAAAACAAGAGAATTCAACATGAGAGGGGCGAACTGCATCACTGTGGCTCCGTCAGGAGACAGGAATCGAGCCACACAATCTAGACATCCACCCTGGACCTGCAGTTGAATAAAGAAAGACACGGAAGAGAGAAAAGCAGTGCAAGAGACAGAGAGAGGGGGTAAGAGACAAGAGAAGGAAAGAGAGACAGCGACAGAGAAAGCGAGAGAGCGCCGCAACACGCAGGGCTGAGATTGGTGTATGTTACGCCATCGTCACGACACACTCCTCTGAATTATTCAGCCTTGCTCGCAGGCTGCCTCGGGTCGCACACATCAATATTCTTCAATCCATCTGCAGTTTTGTCTCTTGTTGGCTTTGTGCTGTAGCGTGCCAGGGGTGGGCTGACTACCGTGAACCAAGACTGCCGTTCTACGAACCAGGACTACAAAACTAGAACCACCCGGGGAGACAGACAGACAGGTCCAGGTGATACTACAACAACATGACAAAAGAAACCTGCATGGTTTACTAATGTGTAATGAACATCTCCACTCAGAGAACAGCCAAAACAAACCACGCATGGTTAACTTAGTCCATTCTCTAATAAAATGCGCCAGTAGGTGACAACGGGTCAGGTACCAGGTTACTCAGGCAAAATGTGGAAACTTTGCCATCCACAAGGGGCATCATGAGCTACTGTTACTGTCCAGTAGGGCGTTGTGATAGAGTTGATTGGCAGTTGTGTTTAAGCAAATAGATCAGAGGGTTGTTTTAAGTCCCGGTGTTAAGCACTTGTTTTGTTTGTTTACTGAGTTCTTCCCAAACTTCCCAAATGACATGGAACAAATGCCTTTAATTTAGGTTTAACCTAATGCCTAACCATAAACACGATCTTAACCCATCCGAAGGATACGGAAGTATGTGGCTGAATTAAATAGTCAAATCAAGGTGTAATTCTTTAGTTGCAGATACCCTACAGGGCAGAGTTTTATTTGGCGATTGGGTCGGGTAAACTACAGATTGATACCAAAATATTTCCGATTTATCAGGAGCTATGGCCTGCATTCTTCTCTCTTTCAGCTGACTGCCAGCCATTTTGAGACCCACTGCCAGTTCACTTCCAACATCGTCTGAAAACTCTGGAGGGAACTTTAGAAGCAGGCCGCCATTCTGTTTTTCAGCCCAGCACACAGTTAGGAGCGCCTAAGGACAAGGTGTGGGTAGGAAGTGCACTAACGTGTCTGTGGCAGTGTGTTGGCATGAAGCCGTGGCTATACATGTGGGCTACTTGTTTGCCGGCCATTTTAAAGTCCCTCTTAGGTTGGTCTGTGTGTCTGTGGGGTGCTCTTAAGAGTGTGAAATTCCTCAGAGGAGAGGCTTTCCAGAATGCATCAAGGCCACCCAGGATTTTTCCTTCAACCACACACCTCCCCACCACCACGCCCCCCGCCCCCCTCCACTCCACTTGCGGCCAAGTATTGATGTAACATCACACCCACCATTGTCCTTCCCTCTTGGCGACGGAGGCTCTCGGAACATGCCCTCTAAAAATATCTGCGCTATAGTCCCCACTGGGACAACCGCAGAACAGAAGAGAAGGTGTTTCAAGAAAATGAAAATCCCAACCCAATCCTGGCAGATGCAGGCCTCTCTGAGCTCTCTGAGGGAATGGCTGCTTTTGACTGAGGCCAAACGCCATACAATATACACTCATGATTCATCCACACTCACAGTACCAGCGGCAGGAGCAGAGCAGAGAAAACAATCTGAGAAACTTCACAGCTTTTCACAGGCACCATAGTCAAGTGGAATGACACTGCTTTTAGTTAAAGACTCAATCAATGGAAACCTGTCACAAAGTTTTTTCTTCAATCTTCTGAATGGTTACAGTAGTCCACTTTATGAAGTATTACTTAATACGGAAATCTCAGGAAAACCCAAGGACACAAGCTTGAAGTATGATATACAGCCTTGTAAAAACACTCCATGTAAAGTTATGCTTTGCTTGTTCTTTTTATTTTTTTTTACATACTTCGACACATGTATATTTGAGCTAAATTCCAACCACATTCATTGATAAAGGTAATCCAGTATAACAAATCAAACACAAAACCCTTTGAATCCATTTATGCAATTAAAATAAACGGAAATGTGATTTCTTAATCCACCCCTACCTTCGTGATCATATAACTAGGCTACAATTTGAATCAGTTGCACCAAAACAGGTGCAAATGATTAGAAAAAAAATCTAGAGTAACTAGGGTGGGTCCAGCTTTCCATACAGATTTTAAACTTAGTCTGGTTTGGTCTCTAATGGTTTTCTACACATCATGCCAAAATCAAAAGACCTATCTGAGGCCCTCAGAAGGAAAAGTATTGATGCCCATGAGTCGGGGAGGGGTTACAAAGTCATTTTGAAGCAATTCAAAGAGCATATTTTCACTGTCAGACGGATCAACTACAAACAAAGAAAATTCAAAACCACTGGCAATCTACATATGACAGGTCATCCCACCAAATTTAGCCTGAGAGCTGACCAAAAGATGTTCATAGAAGTTTCTAAGAAACATAGAGTAACCAAGGGATATACAGCCTCTCTTCCCACAATCAGGCTGGAGTACATGAGTCAACTATCAGAAAGAGTGCACAAACTTGGCTTACATGGGAGGCCAGGAAGGAAAAAGCCTCTGCTCCCAAAAACGAATATCAAGACATAACTGACCTTTGCCTGATAACACCTGGGCACTAAAACTACTGGAACAATTTGATCTGGACAGCTGAGTCAATTGTGGAGTTGTTTGGCCAGAATGCTAGACGCCATGTTTGACAAAATCTAAACACTGCATCTGAACAAAAGAACCTCATACCAAACCATAAAGCATGGAGGCAGTGGCATTATGGTTTGGGGCTACTTTGCTGCCCGAGGGCCAGGCCAACTTGCCATCATTGACTCAACAATGACTTTCATATTGTACCAGATAATTATTGAGGAGAATGTGAGGCCATCTGTCAAAACGTAGAAGCTGAAGCGAACATGGATCTTAAAAAACAACAATGATCCAAAACATACAAGCAATGGCCCAGTGAAAGCCCAGATCTGAATCCTATCTAAATGCTGTGGGGGAACTTGATGCGGGCTGTATATGCAAGAAAGCAGTTGATGCAAAAGACTGATAGACAGTTACAAGAAACAGCTACATTAGATTATTTCAGCCAACTACTGAAGAACTATTTTTGATGAATAAATAATCGCAAACTATTATCTTTCCATATTGTTTGTTAAATTAGGTTACCTTCATCGGTTAATAGTGGTGAGGTGAAGATAACATATCTTTGACATAAGTCAAAACATGCATAAACTTTCCAGGTGACGTACTTACATTTTCAGATGACTGTAGAAAATATAAGATGTTCTGCCCTGCTCCACAAGACAGTGCCCGTGGATTTAAGCTGAGGTTAAGGCTCTCTGTGCAGGAGACCGACCTCACCGTCTGATCGGATGTTGTTTTGGTGAAGTGCTGAACGTGGAGGGAGCGGGGGTGTGGCGTGGTGACACTACAAGGTCACGGCCATCCCAGGACAAGGGATTAGAGGCCCATCACGTCAATACTGAGGATCCTGGGCCTCTCTGGGCCTCTCTGAGGCTCCTACAGTAATCCATCAGATCAGGACATACATTCTCTTACACCAGGCCTCTCTCCAGGCTGGGTAGGGGATCAATACCTCCACTGCTGCTTGGAGGGCCTGACAATCACCCACAGGAGACAGTATTGTTTTGAGGAAAATGAAGATTTTTTTAGACTTCTTGCTTTGTCTGACTTGCTTTGCTGGGCATTTTAGGCTTGCATTGGTGTGGAGGCTTGTGTTTTGGGTTTAGGTGACGGTGAGTGGATGCTCAATGCTCATATCAGTCTACTGGTCATCAGAGATCACGATTGATGAAAGGAATAGGCTACATTCATCTAAATTTAATCAGGTGGATATCTAGAAAGTGGTTCAAAAGACCACTGAATACTTATACGACAAACCGTAGGCATTGTCTACACATTCTCGTTACAGAGGATTTGTACTAAACTACAAAAAAAGAAATTATTAGTAAATTTGGTGACTGGTGCAATTTTAAGTTGCCAAGTAACATCTTCCTGTGGTCCATCCATCATCCCTGTCCCCCTTAGCAGTCTGTCCAGGTGCTCGGTGACATTTATCATCCCACAACTTTCATGTTGAGAGTCGGAGCCCCCCGGACATCCCACCTTTCTATTATTGAATATTTCTGCTCTTAAATATTTATAATGTTTTAATTGATGTTCTCCTCTCTGCTCCCTTCACCCCCAGCAGGGCCCCAGCAGAGCCGGGCTCCCCATGTTCCCCCACAGAGAAAGACAGTTAGGGCCACACAGGCCATGAAGAGAAGGACAGAGGAGGGGGGGAGTGATAGACATTGGGAGAGAGAGAGAAATTGATATTGAGAACATTAGAGTAAAGGGGAGAGAGAGAGAGAGATGTTTTACAGAGATGGACAGGATTGGACTGACACAGCTCTTTACAGGCTACAGAGGAGGGCTAATGGTGACGTCTAACTCAGATCCATTGAAATCTACCCACAACCTAAAGACTGTAAACGACATTAAATATCACCCAGGGTCGGGTCATGGCCTCCCTCGTCCATTATATATATATATTTCTATATATATCTATATATATATATATATGTGTATGTACATATATATATATATATATATATATACACATATACTCAACATAATGTTCCATAGGGTTCAAAGGGAGTCCATCTCTATGCAACATAAGACCTACAAGTTGAAAGCGAGCATCGTTCTCACTTGATCCATCTCATACTTATTTCCAGTAATTTACGAGAGATTCAGATCTTCGTGGTGATCCCTCCCATCCAAGCCCTCCCTTACGCTCCTTCACCACGCTAACCAGCCACCCCCAAGATCAAATTAAGAATTTATTTAACCAGCGAGCAGCTTCTGTCGACACATGTCGACGGGCCTGATCAAAGGTATGTACGCTCCTACATCAGACTAAGGAGGCCTGTCAGAAATAGGAGGACATTAAGATTGAATAACCTTCACACGGATGAATCCTGGCACCCACCCGTCACCTCATTATTTAAAAATCTACAACTTTTCCTTTTTGGGGGAGAGAGAGAGAAATCAATTGCAATATAGGTCACATAGACAGTCATATAACAGTGCATTCTAATGCCACGTGAATCCCTTCAAGTGTATCTGAGACTGAGATCAACTGATACCAGATAATTAGAGATCAGCATGCCACAACATCCAGAGGAAACGTTTGCTGTACATGTGAAGCTGACCAGAGATCAGATCGCCAGGCAATGTTGTGCGATACAATTCATAATGAAATTTGGATAGAGTAGGGACAAATTGCCTAAGTTATCATGATGCACTGAATGATATGTTTATAACTTCAATGTAAACTATAGTTATTTTGTTTTATGTTACCATTAAAATACTACTCCTTCCATTGTATACATCCATTGTTATTATAACTATCACCAATAAGAGCAAACATTTTACATTTCACTCTTGACATTTCTCCAATAAAGCCCTAAAGGCTATTTAGTTTAATTAATCAAATCTGCTACATGTGGCCGATGTTGATAATTTTGGGTTTATCATTTCAGATCTAATATTCAACCTGTGTGGCTAACCATGGATGTAGAGTAAATGAGATGTTAATAGAAAAACCTACAGTACCACTATCCTTTAAAAACAGGTGGATACTGTATGTGGTCTGTAGCAATTCATTCACAATAACATTGTTCTCAGGTTGAAAAATGACTCATATCAGCATCTTCATGAAATGTGTATGTTTCATGAAGAGAGCGAAAAAGGAAAGGCTGCCAAACTATTACTGGAAGTGGTAGAGAAAAAGGAGGAAAAAAACCCAAAAGCTTACATGATAAAGGAAGAAACATCTATGTATCACAGGTAACACAGATTCCATCATTGGCCATTAAAATCAATGCACACACAAAGAAAAGGAAATCAAAGCAAATTCAAATGATCCGACTCTGTCGCATTTTCTCTTTCTGTTTCTTCTCTCTATATATCTGTCTCTCTCTCACTCTACATGCATATCTCTTGTCATATATATAATGTATATATACGTTCAGCACTGGTCAAAAGTTTGGACACACTTACCCATTTGAGTACATGGGTAAGTGTGTCCAAACCTTTGACTGGTACTCTACGTATATACATTATATTGTATTATATATGCTTCTCTCTCTATCCTTTTTCATCTATCTCTCTCTCGTTCCCTCTGAGAGAGTGATCATTTTTAACGAAGTGCCTTGCTATGCCATTAGTGCAGTAAAACAACAAAGGAAATAAATAATAGAGAATATGATTTGAGAAGTGCTGGAGTGAAAGAGGCCTTTCCTCCTCCTCTTCCTGCTGTATGTATTGAGCCCCGCAGTGCATTGATCTGCGGCTGCTTTAACCCTCCTCCGCAGACACTACTCCACCACTGGCTCGCACTACACTAACAGTAACTTACCATCAGGAAAACACTGATTTAATGCACTCATATATACAGACAGACAGACAGACACACAAACGCACAAGCATTTGCACATACAGGTACACACGGTCACCCTCTCTTTCTCACACCCAGAGTTCAGTCCACTTTTAGCTGGAGCAGGGACCCTTGTCCACAGAACAGCCCCAACCAGCCACGGCCAGGAGTAAAAGGAAAGTGTATAGAAAAGAGAGAAGAAAGAACGCGGAGCATGTGGTTCTAATTATACACAGGCTGCTAAGGCAGTGGTAAAGCCAAGCTGTGGCTGTTAAGCCTGCTCAACACTCTGCCTCATTAAACCACCCATATCATACTGTTCCTGCCCTCCGCACTAGCTAACTATAACGTCGTCTTCCTTTACCAGATAACCTCTCCTCTATTTTGTTACACATCAAGCATGAACGTGTCGTATTGAATAATAATACGGTGGGTGTCTGGCTGGAAGACAGAAGGAACGCGGTAGAACACGGCCGGGGGTCTGCACACGAGCCAAGACTTCAACTCATTTAGCTAGGGGATTGTCAAGAGGCTAATATGTATTGTGAATGTGTCAATCACTGATCAGTGGTCTACCAGCGTGAAAAATTGTATTTTGCGTTTTTTTTCGTCCGTCCTAAGGCTTTTGATTGGCCACCACGGGCAGCGTTTCAATGACGAGACGATGTACTGTGGGATGTACCTTTTAAACATGAAGGAGGTTGAAAGCCGTACTGTTCTGGGTCATTAGTCAAATATAGACACCATACAGTGGAGTAGAAACCCCGCGAAAGTTGTAAGAAACAAAAAGAGTGTTTAAAACCTTTTAAACAGTAATATTCGTATCCTATGTCTACATAAAGTGTGCAACCTTCTACTAACATTCTTTACAGCGTATGACGAGGGGGTTATCAGAAAATCAGCCACATGAACTCAAATGAGAAAAGTGAGAAATTAATTTGTGCAGCGCCTTGATTTCTCCACAGGCAGACATCGATCGTGACGGTGCCGTCTCCCCTCTCACCCTCACTCTGGAGATGGCGGCGATGGCGGGAGGAGGAGGAGGGAGGAGGACGTGCCGAGGAGCCAAGAGAGAGCGAGGCATGTGTGTACGCGTGTCTAAGGGGGTCGTTGTAATCAGGGTCTCTCATTAGCCCGCTGTTGGCTGTGGATGACAGGAGGTCTCCCAGGGAAGCAGGGGGAAAACAAGGACTCATAAGCTAAGCCCAGTGCTTCATCTACTTCTGCTGGCGTGGCTGAGCGCGGCGTGTGCCTCTATCCACAACCAACCCCCTGATACAGAGGAACTCTGCCTGTCTTCCTCTACCAGACACCGACCATCTTCTAAGCGACCCAGAGTATTGCTTCTGATGAGGGTCTTATTCTGGGTAAATACTGAACAGTGGGAGGGAGAAGGAGAGAGACCTCCTCTTAGACACCTGGCTGAACCTTGACAATGAGGCATCCCCATAGACATGCTATACTGAAACAGCCCTGTGTTTCCTGTTTCTGCACTGGGATATCATATCTCCGGGTAAGAGGCCCGGAGAGGGAGAGGTAGTGGTCGAACGCTACCAGACTCACTGCAGAGTCACACCGTGTGTGACTGTGAGTACCCAGGGTCCCCAGACTGCTGGGCAAAGCCATCCGTATCAGGTTTAAAATAACCACGCATGAGACTTAACCTTTAGCAGAGACAAATGAAATGAAAGAATGGTCGCGTGGTGCATGCGATCAGGAGCAGGCCTCATTCATAGGGGGCTCTCTGTGAGCCTGACCTGGATTACTACTGCAGTCCTGGAGGGCTTACGCTGAATGCCACACCGGCAGACAGGACACATTCATCTGCTGTGAGCAGCTCTATTCAACCTCGGTCTGAGGCGGGAAGACAAAGATGTGGACACACACACACACACACACACACAGGCAACCATGAGTACAGTACACACAAGGTATGCATTTCACAGTAGCAATAGACATACGGCACACACACACACACACACACACACACACACACACACACACACACAGACGTTTGTCTTACTACCTTTGTCGGACCCACAAAAGCGTTCCCATTCCAAATGATACTGTCCCTTTCCCATAACCCCAAAACCTAAGCCTAACTCCAAACCCAAACTAACTCCAAACCATAACATTGCCATTACTTGAATTTTTATTCCTCGTGGCGACTACCAATAGGTCACAAGGTAAAATGTTCCTGATTTGACTATCATTGTCCTGGCAAACACACACCTGCATACACACACACACACATGCACGCACACGCACACCCCCACAAACACACAAGTGGTCCCATTCAAAACCTATTACTTTTAATCGAACACATGGACACATTTTTGTTGTTCTATCCTTCTGGGAACCTGAAACCTAGTAATCAATGTAGCCCTAAATATAACCCTAACCCCTATCCTAACCCTCATCCTAACCTTATCTCAACCCAAACTTAAACCTCAATAACCTAACCTTTATGCCTAAACTCAACCTGGCCTTAATGCCAATCCCATGACAAAAATCATGACAAAAATCACTAATTTGTCAGCTTCTACTACATAAACATAAACCAAGATTTCTCACACATACACATACATACACACACACACAAAGGTGCGCAAACACACAAGGAGCAGTAACCAATCCACTTCATTTCTGTCTGGAAATACAATAGATCAGCCACACACATACACACACACACACACACACACACACACACTTGACTTTCCAGACCAACATGAGGAAATATGAAATGTAGCATTACCGCTTGGAATGGCACTCTGCCCAGGACTCTGCTGATCCTCTGTCACATTATCTTCTACTGCCAGAAAGAAAGAGAGAGAGAAGGAGAAGAAATGGTTAACAACTAAAAACAAAAAACAAGTTTCCCCTTGTCAGACACATTGAGACTTTCTATCTTCTTTTTAACTTTTTTCCTTTCTATTATTTACTGTTTAGGATTTTCTGTATGGAAACTCCAGGAGATTCAGGTTTCAACAGCTCAACCTGTGGTTTGGGAATCCACAGGACTCTTTCATATGTATGAGGTTTGGCAACAAGGCGAGCAGCCACCCACATAAATAACATATTGGACTGAGTAATGACATTATGAATTATGAAATTCTCCTAAGAAACTCTCTCCCAACATCAACAGTGACCAACTGAAAAAACACCTTGACGACTGCTTTAGTGAAAGGACTCTGAGACAAAATAACACTCTATGAATTAGATAGAAGATGTAGACAAATAACACATACAATGGTAGGTCACAACATTAACCTAAAACCTGTTATCGTAAGTTCCTGAATAAAAACACATGTTAATGCCCTTTTTTAGTAAATAAGCTTATGTTTTGGCACTATTCGTATTAGCTTAATATATACATTTTCTGGAGGGGTTCTGAAATATTTAAGGCAGTTTGTGTGAAAGAGAACATTAAGTAGGCATCCAAGGTCATGTTGGGGAATTGTTTAATTTTTCAGAGCGTGATCATGCATTCTGCTCAGACCCCGGTCAGCAAGTGATAACTTTGTGACTGAGCGCTAGTCAAAGGTTGGTTTGATCGGCCTTCAGACAAATGAAGTAGCTACATGGCAACCGTTCTCTCTTTAACACTATGTGACATTGGCATTGTCCTAGAAAAACAAGACTTGGGCCTGTTAAAGACGTACAGGCCGAACCTTTTATGTTGCAGGGGGGTTGAACTAGGTGATGGGGGATGTCAAGTACAACGAACTAAATGGATTTTAGCAGCGGGAAGAGAACAAAAGACTCCCCCACCTGTTCCTGGTAAAATGAGGGTCTCGCCCAGGACGTCTGATGCCTTGCCGCTCCAGCCCTGCAGTTGAAACGCTTTCTCCATTATGCTTTCTCTATCTAGCCTTTCATTTCCCTTCAGCCGAGAGTAAGGGGTGTCTGACAGCCCTTCCCAGCAGGGGGAAAGACCAGCTAGCCACACTTTTTAAAAAGGCACCAAATATCCTGTACTTTGCATAATTAAGCCTGGTGTCCTATGGTGGCGAGGTACTACCTCTGAGAGGAGCTTGAGTCAATGGAAAGGGTGGTGTCAAACCTCAGAGGGGAATTAGAAAGACAAGACAAGCAGTGTCTTGTGATGAAAGGGATTTAGCTGTCCATTTCTTCGTCACTTGCCACAATCGCCGGCCAATACTAAACAATCTAAACGAGAGTAAAGGACCTCCTCTAGAAAGCTGTCTTTACGGTATGCCAAATTGAGGAAATGTGTTTAATTCCACAAAAGGAAGAACAAAAAGACTGCACTCCTACAAGTTAATCAGACGCCACTTATCATATTAGCGAGAGTAAGAAAACCCTTTAATTGTTCAGATATTTGTTCATTTGTTTAACACATAGCTAAAACTGGAAAGCCGAGTGGTGTATGGACATGACATTTGTCCCTATAGACCCACAGTACATCATGAACAGTGTGTTTGCATTGTTCCGTCTCACCAGTGCAGAAGCTTTGCTTGTCCTGTGGAGACACGAAGGTCGTCGAGACTGAGTCCCTGTGAGTCCATTTACTACTTCCAGTGCTGCTTCTTGTGTCCATATAACATCTCACTCATTTAGCAGACACTCTCATCCTGAGTGACTTAATAGTAGCGAACACAAACATTTTTGGACTGGCCCCACTGGGAATTGAACCCACAACCCGGGTGGTGCACGAGCCATGCTCTACCATCTCAGCTACACGGTAGTACAGTCCATACAAAATTCTAATGATTTGCATAGATAATGGTTGATTGAATAGCGTGTTTGTGGTGTGTATGCTTGTGTGTGTGTGTGTGTGTGTGCGTGCGTGCGTGCATGTGTTTGTTTTTTGGGGGGGGCAACCTAGCAAAAATCAAATATACATTACCTCAACTATTTCCAAAACACTGAATAAGAAATGAAAATATACAAAATCTGTCTGATAATCATCTCAGTAGCACTGGAATCTATTATGTAGCTGTATATACAGTATGCCAGCAGCCAGACTGAATCAAATGTTAGCATTTAGCAAACTATAATTTTTCTTATTTTAACAGGCAAGTTAACTGAGAACGCATTTTCAATTTCATCAGCAACCTGGGAACTGCCTTGCAGAGGGAAAGAATTTTCACCTTTCATACTCAGGGATTCAATCTACTGTATCAACCTTCCAGTAGATGCTCAAACCACTAACTTACCTTGTTGCAGCAAATCTAAAGGTAAGCATACCAGCTACCTGAATTTCACTTTAGCATCTCAGCTGTCTGAATGTCATGTTAGCATCTCAGCTATCTGAATGTCATGTTAGCATCTCAGCTTTCTGAACTTCAGAAAAGCATCCTATTGACCTGAATCAAATGCTGTAATGTTTTGTTGATACACCATCCACATAGGAACAAATAAGCACTGTCGCTATAATTTTATACGAATTCTAATCTGCCAACAAGTGTTGTAGCATCAAAGGTCCACAGATTAACATATTATTCAACACATATAATAGTAATTTACATGTCATCGGCAATCCCATTGCAATTATCAATCTTTCTGTATGTAATTTACAAATTAATTACCAGCAAGTTGGAAAGAATTGAACAAATCAGACTTATTGCCAGATGTCCACAGTAAATACAGTGATATCTCTCATTCTGTAAATAATGGAGTGAATGGGCGTAACACAACAATGGCCAGTGAAAAAGTGAATGGGCAAAACACAACACAGGCTAGTGAAAAAGTGAATGAACAAAACACAACACAGGCTAGTGAAAAAGTGAATGGACAAAACACAACACAGGCTAGTGAAAAAGTGAATGGGCAAAACGCAGTACAATCAGAGGACCGCAGTAAAACCACATTTAAAGAGTAAAGAGTCTGTTTGTGTGTGTGTGTGTGTGTGTGTGTGTGTGTGTATGTGCAACTGTGTGTCTGCCTGAGAAAAAAAACCATTAGACACGCACGCACACAGCCCTGAGTCAAGTCCATTCCTGGATATGTGAGCAGTGTGACTCATCTGGTTGGTTACAGCAAGCTCGGACGTTACATTGTGGAGCACAATGGCTGTGTAATCGGCCCTGACTGACCGGGAAGGAGACACTCGCCACAGGGACTACAACTCAATTTAGATGGGGTCACGAGGTCAAACCTCCTCAATTAGTGCCAGGGGGAGACGGGGGGGGAGAGGACACACAGTGCACACGAAGAACTTTCTTAATGAGCATTATTTGAACTGGTGCTGATTAGGGTCATAAATAATTTGCAATTGAGGAGCCTTGTGTTAATCACACGCCATAATGTTGGTAATCCTCCATGTATTAATACCATGTAAACAAGTAGTCTGTAATGTAATAATAACATATTGAAAATAATCATAATAACACCAAGTAGTGTTGGGTGATTATGATCACATATATTAAAAAACAAAACAATATGTAATACGGGATGATTACGATGGAATATTACAAAATATGGTATAAATATGGTACAAAATATAGTTTGGGAAGACACCATCTCCCCATCAGACAGGCACGCTATGACAACAGGAGAGACACATGCCATGAAATAAGAGGAGATATCAGCCGGCTCCTTTAGCACCCAGCCAGCGCAACTCACTAAGCCCCAGTCTCCCGCACGTCAACAACACTGACAGCCATGTTAATGGGATTTCTATGGCTCCATCATCATTTCCTTAATGATAATACTAACCATATTTTGGTGTCACATTACAAAAGTGCTAATGGGTGTTGTGCCACAGATCATTAATTGTGAAAAATACTAAAATATCAGGAGCTTATTAAAGTAGAACTGGCATTAGAGCTTAATAGAGCTTAAAGTAGAGCAGAATAAAGCAGAGGAGGATGATCTGTAATGTCTCTGACATTAATCATTAAAAGCAAATTAGTGCAGCTCATTTTTAAATAATTATGAAGACAGTGAATAATGTTTTTTTTTTCTCTTTTCATATTCGCAACAACAAAACTCTAAATGCCTTGTATGGCCTAGTTGCATTCTCTTGTTTTGTATTAGGTACTGTAAATGCGGATTGTAAAACAGACAATCCAGGCGCAGCACAACGCCTTACTTCCAGATTGTCCAGGTTGGACCAATATATTCATAGTGGGTGACCTAGACATAGATAGTGACATTGTTTGAACCCTCAACTGCTGCACCACAACAAATCAAATTTAAATACCTGACACCGCATGCAATTCAATCATATAGCACCAATTCAAAACAAAAAATGGTGAGAAGAGAATGTTTATGTTTAATGTAAACTCCAATTTGTTACTAAGCCAAAACAGGTTTATTTTTGACAGTCGATGAAACAGACAATCTAGCATCTTAGCTGTCGCTTTTCATAGCATTTTCTTAATTCCCATATTATGGATTCATATCAAGCCATATCAATTGGCAGACAGTCTGTTTCCAGTGCCAAGCCACATCCAAGAGTTCAGTCATGTAGCGATGGAACTCATCTTGTGATGAACATTAAATATTTAAGGCATATATGACACAACGATGATTTCATGATACCCCGCATTACATTAACTAAATGGCGCAGAAAATATATTTATACATGCAGACAACGGCTACCCTGGAAATACCATCCTCAGCCAATGAACACATTAGAGGAGTGAGACCGACCTCAGAGAGTGTCATTTGTGCTCTAAGAGAAAATATCAACCCGGCCTCTCTCCCTTTCTCCCTCAGCTCAGGAAGTCAACGAGCAACGTGGCAGGCATGCATCCACTGGATGTGTAGACTCTGGACTATTCTGCCTGAAGGATCCTCTTTCTGCTCCTCCTCGCTGCAGATCACAGCGACTGAACAAGCTGCTGACCCAACACTTTGGCAAATCACATCCAAACAAAATGACAATGCATCCGCCCACAGTTGAGAAATGTAGATGGGCTTGGATTGAGTAAATGTCAGTGGCGAGGCTGAAGCGTTGGCATATAAGCCAGTGATGTATAGTCACGTACTGTGCCATCGACTCCCCCAAGCAATAACGTCGCCAGCTCCGTCTTTCAGGCATAATTGAAACGGGACTTGTAACCTAGCCCCTTTTCCTCCACGGGACTGAATCACAACCCCTGACTCCTTCCTAAAGCCAATGGAGACAACAGGGGGACACATTCCAAAGACAGAGGAACATAGAGACCACCGCCACATCTTTACGTTGTACTCTCTCTGTGCATGCTGTCTTTACAAATCGACTGATACCGTACATCCCCGGACATGATCGGAACCAACCCACCCAGCATATGACATCAGCGTATCTCCTTACTTTCATCTCTCACAGAACAAAGTGTTCTTTTACTGCAAGGGTTAGGTGCTGACCAAGTCTCTAAGCACACAACAAGCAATGATACTGTCTCTAAACCCACATGAGACAAACACAATTATACCATCTCTAAATACACACAACGACCTACAATACTGCCTCTAAACACACAACGATACTGTCTCTCAACACACACAAAACATAAACAATTATACCGTCTCTAAATACACACAACGACCTACAATACTGCCTCTAAACACACAACGATACTGTCTCTCAACACACACAAAACATAAACAATTATACCGTCTCTAAATACACACAA
>JACXGI010016441.1:0-15879 GCA_016801175.1 Esox masquinongy
ATGCAGAAGAGCTGAAGGCCACTATCAGAGCAACCTGGGCTCTCATAACACCTGAGCAGTGCCACAGACTGATCAACTCCATGCCACGCCGCATTGCTGCAGTAATTCAGGCAAAAGGAGCCCCAACTAAGTATTGAGTGCTGTACATGCTCATACTTTTCATGTTCATACTTTTCAGTTGGCCAACATTTCTAAAAATACTTTTTTAGTATTAGTCTTAAGTAATATTCTAATTTTCTGAGATACTGAATTTGGGATTTTCATTAGTTGTCAGTTATAATCATCACACTTAAAATAAATAAACATTTGAAATATATTAGTCTGTGTGTAATGAATGAATATAATATACAAGTTTCACTTTTTGAATGGAATTACTGAAATAAATCAACTTTTTGATGATATTCTAATTTTATGACCAGCACCTATATATATGTAGGGATGGAGAATGCATTTACCATGTCATTTAAGATTTAATACAGTACAATAATCCTTTCCCCTCCCGCCTAACAATGAAGTCACCTGGGCGTCTTGGTTTGGAGTTGAATGAATTTAGCATAATCAGGATCTGAAATGTGTTTTCTTATTCTTCAACTCCACAAACATCTGGAAGCTGTCAACTGTATTCACTTTAGAGAGGAAGTGCTTAGTCTTGGAGAATATTACTGTTTGAAGATAAATCTAAACTGTTGCAACCTGCAACACCGAAAAGAAGAGTCAAAGAAGTGATACTCAGTAGCAGTGTTTCAACGACCCCAAAAGGTTTTTCAGGATGGTGATTTCAGGCTTTTATGTAGCCCTGCACACATGCAATTTCCAAAGTGGAATACATTGCTGGATGAAAAACATGAAAAAAACAGCTCCATTCTATTCAGATGTCAGTCAACTTTATGAAAATAATGATTAATTTATTTGTTTTGCCTGAGTTAGGGAATAGAGAATAATGTAAAATAGTAATGTTTAACTGTAGAAGGATGTGGGAAATTCACTGTAAATATTATGAAGACACCAAAACTTTTTTCAGAGGAGTATGACCAGGTCATTCTTAAGAAAGAGAGGCAGATTGTTGAGTGAGAGCATAATCAAGGTAGCAGTCTGAGACTTTTGTATGTGGTTGTGTTAGGTGAATTAGATAGAACCATCACTGTAATTCTATCAAGAGAAATGAAATACTCATATAATAGGTATTTTAATATATTAATACCATCTCCGTTAGGAGCTTCAAAAGAAAGTGTCACATCCTGGCCCTCTACCTCAATTAGAGCACAGCCACCTGTTCACTTTTACGGCCCTCACCTGTGTTTCTTGCATTTTGTTGGTCATTGTTTTGGATTCAATTTTTGTTACGTTGTTCTGTTCATGTCCTGTTTTAGTTTTGTTACATTTTAGTTCTTTGTTCTCACTGCGCCTGTGTCCTGCCTCCTACAAGTAATGTTGCAGAAAGCTTGATTAACTTACAGTATGTAATCAATCCAGACTTGACATGAAAGCATTTCTAAGCTCTACTATTTTAAAATGTACCACATAAAAGAAGCAAAATGTCCAACCTAAAGCTAAAGCATTTTGAGGTAACCAGCTAATCAACTCAAGGAGGATATTTCAATATAATGATCACTGTTAAAGTATTGAATGCTCCATTCACCAAGATAGATATGCCTTGTCCACCTGTGCGACACGCATCACTTGGGCATACGGGCCTACGTTGTCTGACTATAAATGACAGATGCATGGTGCACACCATCCGTTCTGCTGCCAGCATATATACCCCTTGAAAGGTCTGTGCACGGCCCTGTTAACTGTATTGTAAATGTTTGCATTCAAAATAATGTAAAGTGCAGTCCTTAAGTGTTTTGGCTCTGCACTCAGCATTGAATTCAAAATCATACAAGACTGTAAGTTTTAATTTAAGTGTAATTTCATCCATATCCGATGAACAATTTAGAAATAATAGCAAGTTTTGTACATAGTCCCCCAGTTTAAGGGGACCAAAAGTATTTGGACAAAGTGGCTTCACAGCTGGCTCTTATTAGGCAGATGTGTGCATGCCCATGATTGTTGTTAATGTATAGTGTTAATTCTAGGCTTTGGATTTGGAATCGGTTTTGATGGAACTGTATTTTTGCCCATATATAAATATATTTCCAAAGGTGGAACTGTATATAAATATATGGATGTAACTGTATATAAATATATTTCCAAAGATTCAACGAAATAAGGTGACAAATTAATTTAATAGGGAAAGAGAAAATACATTTGCACTACAAGTCAGCTGTTTTCTTGAGATGTGAAGTCACAAGAGCCAAGAAGGAAAACCAAGAAGGGACCATTTTCACCCTCCACTCTGGTTTAAATCCTCAAATCTAAATTTGTGGGGGCTGGATAGCTAAACTAAAGGAGTATCACAGGACTAGTCCTGAAGAATAGCCCAACCAGGGAAACATTCCTATTTGATCTTCATGGAGCCATATCATTATATCATCATTATGGAGGTCAAGCTAGGGTCCTTAAGGCATGACCTTTTGGTCCTGTATTCAGACCCGACACAACATTGGTAAAACAATCCAATGATAGCATATGACCAGACACACCAGTCTTGGCTAGGACAGACATTTTTATATATACCCACACACAGTAAAAATAATATTTAGCCTCAAAAACAGAAAAGTCTAACAAACAGAACATGCAGAGTTATGGAAAAAGGAAATGGGGACAGATGAGAAGAAATACAGAGTACCAAAGAGATGGAGGAAAGTGTGGAGAAAGAAACTGTCATACCAACTTATCTGTTAAATAGGGTGGAGTGGTGTTATGTTTTAGACTTGTATGGCTGCCACTGATAATGGCTCATGTCTTCATTGATGGCAGCAGTAGGATGAATTATGAAGGGCACAGAAAAATCTGGTTTTGCAGGGAACAAATATACCTGTCTGCTTATATACAAGCAAATGCCTTAAAACTCAGTGGCCGGTAATTCACCTTGCATCAGTCAATGACCCCAAACATACTGCAAAAGCAATCAAGTACTAATCGTGACTACCTCATTTAAGATTAAGATCATGTCCCCTAAAATGCAAATATGTATAAAATGGTCTTTGGTTCATATAGGGTTTACAGTTTATGAATGTCAATAACCTGAAATTAAACCTGACAGTCTGCATTTTAACCTCTTAGTCATTGTATCAATTCAAATCCAATGTGCTGGAATACGGAGCTAAAACATCAAAATGTATCTCACTGTTTAAATAATTACAGCCTGCACTGTATTTGTATAATGGTATTAGCATACAACAGTGAATTCACTTGAAAATGCAATTTCTGTACTCAGTCAGTTAAAGGGGAACTATGTAGAATCCTGCCTCTAATGTTTACAAGACTGAATTTTAAACAATGACATGACTCGTCTCCTCCCCTTCCCAAATGAGACCAGAATAGTATTAACTATTCCACGTTGAAAATTACCGGGTTTATGGTGGTGGTGGTGGGCGGGGGGGGGGTTGTACTGCAAGTGTTTAAAGTGAGCATGGTAAGACTAAGTCAATGCACACTGATAGATGAACTGGCGAGAACGTTTCAGTGGGGAGCACTTGGGACAATAAAAAAAAAAGAAACTGTCCCTGCAGATGACTTCTGTTAGTAGTACAATTAAAATCTCACAAAAACCCCTTTTCAGAGATATCCCAATGAGCTTCTCTTATACTACTGTTACCTATCATATTTATAGAGAAGAAATGATGCATTAAGTTCAATTGAGCGTAAGATTAATTCCCAACCAGTAATATTGTTCAGAGAATTTAAAAATGGTTACCCTCTTGATGAGCATAGCCTAAATCTCTTCACAAGATAGATTAGAGCTGCTAGCTTTGAGTCATTCTTAGACATTATGATATACAAATTGATAATATGTCCAATCACGGAAAGTGTGGAAAGTTTATTTACATCCAATGGGCACAGGCAAAGATGGCACAGAAAAAAATAAGCAGGCTAGGTTCAGCAATGGGTGGTCAATCAGGCTAGGCGAAGGTACTGGAATCGGCAGGCAAAAGGGTAATCCTCAGGATAGGGAGACTGGTCAAAACGAAGGTACAGATGGGAGTAGAGCAGAGCAGGAAAGAAAAAACAACAGGCAGAAAAACGGTACATGAAAATCTGAGTCAGACGGTTTTCAAGAACACAGGCTTGGTAAGTGAAATACAAACAATATCTCACAAATGGGAAGTGGCAGATTTCGACTATATATAGGGAGTGTAGATGGGGAACAGGTGTTTAGAACTCTGGTGATTGCAATCTGGGGAGGGTTACGTTCAGTCGTGAGAGGCCGTGCGTGTGTCATGTTTGCAGGTAGAGAGCGTGAAGGTGCAGTCAAAAGGCATGGATGGTGAGAGGATCTCATTGACAATGACAAAGTCATCTTTCTTGATTCTTTTGCCCTCCGTAACTTATTTGTGATTTTTGCAGGCTAGATAGTAGAAAAACAAAATTAAAAAGGAATTAGTGCAGGTGCAAAAATAAGTGAACCCAAAGTTGCATTGTTTCAATAAAGTAGGTAAGTGGAATCAGGTGGGTAAATGTTTGGGTACCAAATCAACCAATGAAAGGTGGGATTTGTAGAAAAAAGTTTGGGTGGGTTTCGGATAAATATAGACAAGAAACCTGATCAGTTTGATGCCATCCATACAGGTGAACGCAAGACATACCATGCAGAGAGGAAAGGAGATCTCAGAGGACATCAGAAGTAGTGTACAGAGAGAGGATTAGTCTGGGGAGGGCTATACAACATCTCAAAAAAGACTTATGCTTCATCAGTCCACTGTGTTGCAAATAATTTACAAATGGAGAGCATTTGTAAATTATTAACTTGACAGCAACACGGCCTAGAAGTGACAACCTCCCAAAATATCCTCAACAGCCAATAGAAAAATAATACATTTGTTAAATGTCAACCAAAATATAACTTTTGCACACTGGACATTTGCACACTTCCCTTGCTGCATCTCAGGTTACTGTGCATGCTTCAACAATAACAAGAACACTGCATCAAAATGGCATTGGTGAAAACCCAACACTGCCTACCGCCAAAAGACACCTTATCCCAACAGTCAAGCGTGGTGGTCGGAATGTCAAGATCTATGTCGAGATCAATGTCAAGAAATTGTTTTATTAAAATAAAATTGGCCATATCTGCAATAATGCATACAATTGAATTGTAAAACATTCAATACATTACATGGCTAAACATTCTATTGACAGTTTACACCTTGCAGCCTTTTCAAAACCAAAAACACAATTGCATTTTCAGAATATTTAACTCTAGTTCTGGAGCATTGCATATGTCTTTTTCTTTCCCAGTATATTTCGATGCAATCAAACTGCATTTCTTCTTATGGCTACTAGACACCGTCAGATTCTAAGTTAAACAATTACTATATGAGTAAAGTAGAGATTTTGATGAGACAATATACAGATTCTCATCTCCTCAGGTTCTCACCCTTTGACTTCTTAGTAATTGTTTACTTTTGAAATACAAAGTCAAAAGAAGAAAAAAAAAACGGACTGTTCTTTTATACAAATAACACATTCTCATTGAAAGAGAGAAAAGTTAATCACAAACCCAGAGAAAAGTTATTGATCAATTCACTTCATTACTTCCAGCCTGAAATGTTATGTAACGATTTATCTAAAAAGAAAAAGTATCAGTGCATAAAAAGGCCTATTCTAGTTCCATGTGGCGTTTGGATTATGGCCGTTATACAAGCAGGGCAAGCCATTTGTCAGGCCCCTGCTGTTATTGTGCTATTCTGTCCTTGACAGAACATCTGAAGTATATGTTCTTGTCGTTTAATGGCCAACTAGAGTGGTATTTATTAATCCATGGTGTGCTGGGAAAGGGACAAGGAATGGTTGGTTTGTGGTACGTCTTTTAATCTGTAAAGCTGTAATGCTGAATGGTTTGGTAGATGTGGATTGCATATGCTTGGCCATCTGCCAGAAGGCACAAAGTCCCTACAGTTTCTTGCATTATTTAAAAAAAACATTTTCATTAGAGCCATATGGGATTATTTGTGTTGATTTATTTTAATGTTTTTGACAGCCCCAGTAACGATAAGTCACAGTCGCGGTCCATGTACATGAATAGATACCATTGGAGACGAATCCTTACAACTCTGAAGAATGTTGACACTTCGAGAACAGTCTTCTACAGTCTTCAAGTACATAATACTGAAAAGCTTGTCCATGTCATGACATTAGACAGAGATGAACCGCAAAGGAAGTATTAACAGTCAATGAAACAGTCAATGAAAGTTTGAAGACCTTTCCTCATGCCTCAGGACTACCCGGCCTGACGGCTCACTGCTGTCGCTGTCCAAAGTCCTCCAGTCAATACAAATAGTAAATGAAGTAAATCTAAACAGAAATAAAATATTAAATAATAAGAAAATACAAAATAACTATGCAATATTAACAAGGATGAGAACGTAAAAAGATCATTGTGAAGTGGTGAGAGAAAAGGAGTTTGGTAGCAGCAGTCTGAAGTTTGTCAATCTAGTGTTGAACAGTCTAATAGCTTGCCATTTGAAGCTCTCTGAGCCTGTTGGCATGGGATATCAAGCTCTAATATAGCAGCATCTGTCCAGAAGGTTCTTAACACAACTTAGTCAAGTGTCCTTTATTGGCGTTCGGCCACATACAGTCTTGAACTAGGTTTTCATAATTCAGTCAATCAATCAAATATATTTATAAAGCCCTTTTTACATCAGCAGTTGTCACAAAGTGCTTTTACAAAACACCCAGCCTGAAACCCCAAGCAACAACAATGTTGAAGCACAGTGGCTAGGAAAAACTCCCTAAGAGGGGGTCGAAATTTAGGAAGAAACCTAGAGAGGAACCAGGCTCAGAGGGGTGACCAGTCCTCTTCTGGCTGAGCCGGGTGAACATTTTAAGAGTACAAGTTGTAATTATTAATAAATGCATTTGGGCTGTGTCCAGAGTCTATAAAACTGGGTCAGAAGCATGACCAGATGAACAAGGACAGGGACAACCAGGTGGAGGCGGGGGTGGTGGTTATCAGACAGGCAGCTGGAATCATCAGGTATCGTCTTGATCTGCAACACAGCCAGGAGGACTTCGGACAGTGGCAGCAACAAGTCTTTAGAGCCTGGTACTCGGGAGGTGTGGGCCAAGACCTCATGTCCTCCTAAATTTGAACGGAGCAGGAAACAAGAAAATTTAGAGAGTGCATTCCTTAGGTTTCCAAGGATTTACAGTGGAGAAAGAGAACTGACCCTACTCCCCCCCGGCACATTAATATAGCAGTGTAAAACCTTGTGGCTGAGACAGGGGGGTCCAGTGACACTGTGGCCCTAACCGGGGGAGGCCCCGGACAGGGCCCAACAGGCAGAAAGTCAATCCACTCACATTGTCAAGCATCAACCAAAGGGACACCAACCAACCGCAATCACCCTGAAATGAGGGCCGAGTATTTGTGCAGAGTTCACCCCAACTGTACAATGGGCGCAACGGAGAGACAACAACAAGCCAGTGATTCTGCCCCTAAATGGCATTGGAGAGAGGGCATCCCAGTGGCGATGAGAGCCCACCTGTGCAAGACAGCAAGGGTGGACAGTATCAAGCCTTTCTGTTCACCTTCACACCCCTGGGACAGACTGCATTTAATCATAGACCATGCTGAAGAGATTAGTCTCTATAGTAGACACTTGAAAGTTTTGACTGAGTCTGCATTTTTAACCTTAATTGGCAGATCATTCCACAGTAGTGGAGCTCTGAGAGAAAGCCCTGCCTCCAGCTGTTTGTTTAGAAATTCTATGTACAATTAGAAGGCCTGCATTTTGCGATCTTAGATTACGTGTAGGTATGTATGGCTGGATCATTATAATTCAGGTCATCTTGGTTTGTCTCCAAGGCCAGAGCCTGTATGAAATTGCATGAGACAAATTTACAATGTCAAACTGAAAAAAAAGAATATTAATGTCATGAGACTTGCACATATTGTTCAAATTATTAAAAACCCTTAAAATCTAAAATAAGTTGACAGAAAATCAGTACTGTGCCCTAGGACGATTAGCTTGGCTGACACCTGACTCAAAGTCCTTGTGACATACTGTAAGAGTCTGGAAATGGTGTTTGTGTCGGCAAGAGTCGTTGATAATGAGGGCGATGCGCACCGCTGGTTGAATAAATTGAACACATCATGATCTATATTTTACAAAAGGACCCCCCCCCCCAAAAAAAACCCCCAAAAAACTGCTGATTACTTCCAAAATCTTTGGTGTAGCGAATTGTTGAGGAGGTTTGCCGTGTTGCACATAGAAATAGCTACTGTAGTAAATAAGAACCAATAAAAACGCTTGTACATTTTCGGAGCAAATATTGTTGGTTATAATAGGATCCTGTCCAGACCTCTCCCTGCACAGTGAAGAACATAAGTCATGTCAGCCAGGTGAGGACATGACACCTTGATGAGCAGTTTTCCTGATAATATCACTAGGTTACGTTTCCACGTTATTCTTTGTTTTTCTTTCATCTTAAGACCACAATGCAGGCAATGTGTGTGATCTTTTTTCACTAAATGCTGTCTGTCTGCTAATCTCACTGCAACTCCACTCCATGATTAATGTTGTTCTTTAAATTAATATTCAGGAGTTGTAATAGAACACACAGTATATACTGTAGTCACATAACACTAGAGACTGACTTAAGTGCACTACATGTTTAACAGTGGCGTGCGGATTAACTTCATGCATCACTTTGATGATGTTGAATATAGTTGTGTTCTGCAATATAAGAAAATATTTCCAATACGATACAATCACTAATTTTCTCTTTTTCTCTTTCTCTCTCCTCCAACCATACCAACTCAGCCCCTACCCAGAGTGTAATTCCAAACACTTCAGCTCCCATCTGAAGGACTGAAACTCATTGATGTTTGGTCTCCCTGCTTGTGCCATTATACCCCTGCTACTCATCCAGAATGCTGCATCCCACCTGTTGTTCAACATTCTCAAGTTGTCCCGTGTCATCCCTCTCCACCACATACCACTGGTATTAGATGTATAGCTTGCATCCTCTGAAAACATGCTGCTTGCCTACAGAGCAGAGACAGTACTCAGTCCCTTACTACCGTACCTTTCAGGTTAGGATCAAACGCTGCATATCTGCACAAGCATTTGCCACCTCTGGTGTCTTTGCCGTCCCACACCTACGTGAAAGCAGGTCTGGCTCAGCCGTTCTTCTCGCCAATTTTCAGAAAATGCCTAATTTACAAAACATTCTGAGTTAATATGGGCTGCACATGGAGATGTTAGGGGAGGTTTACATTGGTTACAGTGTGCGGAAGCACTCATATTTTATTGAGACAATGTGGTAAGTGTCTGCATCCCTGAATCTGCATGCTATGTTTTAGCCAAGGGCCGAATACTGTAATTTAATTTGGTTGTGGGGTGTATTTCCTCATCATCAGTGGATACCAAACATTTACACATCCTAATTGAAAATGCAGCTGTTGTTTTTGTAATGGCTGAAATCAAGACAAATCATGTCATTTAAAAAAACTCAGTAATCAACAATATTTAAATTTAGAAGAAAATGAGGTACCTTTCGCTTGAATTACAGTAGGTCTGTTTGGATATGTCTCTATCAACCAAGCACACCTGGATTTGACATTTTTATCCATGAAAGGTGAAATTGTCATTTTGACTTAGAGCTTTTTGTCAGAGGGCAGCAGGGGTCATGCCAAATTCTTGGTGTTTGGAGCTATTGATTGTCCCTTTTATCCAGAATCCGTGTCACCACTGAAAAAAAGCAGCCCCGTAGCACCTAATGCATGACAGTAGGTGCTGTGTACTTAAGTTGATTAGGGATGTTGGCTTTGTGCCAAATTAATCTTTTGGAATTAACACAATAATGTTCCACATTGCCCTGATTAGACCATAACACATTTTCCCAGATGGTTTTGGAGATTGAATGTGCCTTTTTGCAATTTTTTTATAGGTTTGGATAATTGCTTTTGTGTGAAAAGCTTCCCTGCCTGCCTACCTTAGCTTAGTCTTTTGTAGAACTGGTAAAATGACCTTAATATGCAGGGAGTGCCTGAATATCTAACAGATATTCAGGCAAATCCATGAAGTTTGACATTGGCATTTTGGTAGCCTCTCTGATTTTGCAATATCCTGGTAGTGCTATATTGCCTCCACTTCTAAATGATGATCTTCACGGTGTTCCATGATAATGGACCAGTTTCGCAGACACAGATTAACCCTAGTCCAGGACTAAAAAAACAAGCTCAATGGTTTTCTGTTGAACCTGATTTTTTAGTCTTAGACTAGGCGTTATCTGTGTCTGCGAAACCGGCCCATCATGTTAAAGCCTTTAAAATCTTGTGTATCCCAGTCCTGACCTGTATATTTATATATTTCAACAATAAAATCCTGTACCACCGTTGTTAGCTCCTTGTCAACCATGGCTATCTATTGAGTATGCAACAAATAAAACTTTAAGAAAATGTCTTGCACCACCAGTTGAGTTTATTTAGGGTTAATCAGTCAGGCAATGGCAAATCAATTTGTTTCTCACTTAAATATTGTTTGTTACAAGATCTTACTGAAGGTGATCAAAGACCAGACATGATTGCTTGTGATTTTAGCCTTTTTTACAAACTAAGGATGATATCCACTGAATTATAATATTATTAACATGTGAGCATAGCTCAGGCATTTCAAAATGTCTAAAACTGATCTACAAATACCTGGAGTTAATATTTCCTTCAATCTAGGCTCAGCCTTTCCATTCTGGGGTCCTGTGACATTTCTCTTTCAGGAGCATGACATTCTTCTCTGTAAATTTAAAGAAATTTGGAGGAGAGGGATAAACCTTTCATTTGCAATGTATTTCTATTCCACGGTGTCAGTCGGGGAGGAAAGCTAGATCCAGCTAGCTTGTTGTTTTGTTCCTCAGTTAACAACAAGCACTCGAAAAGGTAGGTGGACATCTGGAGTGCAGTGCAACAGCTGATTTGCCCATCGGACTCAATGATGGGGCGACTGCAACATGACACCCTTAATTAGGCAACAGGCACGCTCTTCCTGCCAGTAAACCACTTCCCTCAGAAACCTTTGCGCCCTTCTCCCAACTGGTTGCACTACCACTGGTCGGTCCACAGGTGATAGCAAACAAATGAAAATCAGATACAACTGTATTTGTAATATATGTGATGGCTCCCCCAATGAGACCAGCATAAAGTGAACAAATTAAGTGAGATGGTACATATAAATTATAGTACTACAAATGTACAAATTAAAAACAACTTAAAAATGAAACAAAAACACATGGACAGAATGTTAAAATAACATATCAATAAAAATAAGATAACAAAACTACCTCAAACCCAACTCTGAGGCACACAAGGTCTTTAATCAAACTCCAGATGTAGCAAAACCGTTTCTATTCTATTCATATCAAGCCTAATGCATTAGCTTATAACAGAGTGTATTTGTTTTGTCATGCATTTTGAATGGGCATTACTTTATGTGAGGCAAATGCATTTTCTGCACCTTACACTTTAATTAAGTGCAAACAGTGGCAACATCAGTTTTGATCTTTTGCTTTTTCAGAAAACATGAGAGATACTTTATGTGCTCCTTCCCCCTATTGTAAGAAACACATTTTAGCTGTCCAGATTACTTCAAAATTTGACATTATAAAAGATCATAGTTCACCATATTCCATTTTGCAAGACTGCAAAGGTTTCATAATTCTCCAAACGGATGGTTCAGACCAAGTCATGGTGTTGCTAGGGGAGAGATGGATGTGGCAGGATGACAAATCAACGACTTGCTTTCAGTGGAACAGTGGGACTTTGCATTCAGTGTATTTATTCTGAATCTTTGAGAGGGATTTCACACTGAGAACTGAAGACCTTGTCTGCTGTGTGAAGAATAGGAAGGTAGAAAGAATCGAGGCAATGAACAAGGAATGTTGGGGGTCTGTGTTCCATCGGATTGTGTTGTAGTTGGGATGTCTTGGTAGAATAAAGAGGAAAAAAGTTGCAGCCTCTGTTTTTTTTTAATTTTCTTACTGTAATGTTCCAGAAATCAGTTATGACCCTTTAATAATTTTCTTTCAACAAGCTTGTATATTTGACACATGGACACCAAGTGTTACTTATAGTGTGAATTATACTGTGACATCCTCAATTTTAAAGACATGCTCATTGGTCAAAACATGTAGATGTCTTAAAACATTAAAAATTAATATCCTTTGAATGTGATTTGAACAAAACCCGTCAGCACGTTTTCATTTGACTGTCAAACACATCCCTTTAAGAAGTATGCCACCAGCACATGTGCATTCAGAAATAAATCCAGCATCTAAAGTCACGTGAAAAAGTAAGCAGACCCCCTGGAAAGTTCTTATTCATAAATGTGGACGTATGTATACGTAATCTTGACTACAACATCATTGACAGATTAATTTAAAGAGATTAACAACCTAGATTAACCGATGACACTGAAAGGTTGTATTAAGCAATCATCCATCCATCAAAACTAAACAGAAATGGAATTTAGTAGTGCAGAAAAAGTTATTTAACCCCTACATTTACCAATCACAAAATGGCTACAATTAGAATAAGGTGCACAAAAACTGATGCAAATGTAAATAGCAACTTTAAAAAATTGGTCTGGTTTGGTCTTAAACAGTTGGGTGTCTGGTAAAACATCCTGCTAAGATAAAAAGACCTGTCCCTCCGAAGGAGGATCATTGATGCCCCTTTGGGAGGGGTTACTAAGCCATCTCCAGTCGGTTTGAAATGTATAATTCCGACAGATCATCTACAAATGGACAAAATCTGAGACCACTGAGAATCTACATAAGTTCGAGCGCAGTTTTGGCAGCAGTTGAGGCAGCACCAGATGCTATGTTTGGTAAAACAAAACACTGCCTTTGAACAGAAGAACCTTATATCTACAGTAAATGACTGATGCGATGGCACTAAAGTATGGGGGTTGCTTTGCTGCCTCAGGGCTAGGCCAACTTATCATCACTGAGTTTACCAGGAATTCCATTTTGCATCAGGAGAATTTGAATCTGTCAAAAAGCTGAAACTAAACCAAACATGAATCTTGCAACAGGACAATGACCTAAAACAAAGAAGCAAAGCTACAACAGAATGGGACAGTTGTAGCAATACTGAAAAGTAGAATGGGCAAAAAGTCCTCCCGGTTGATGTAAGAGGCTGATATACAGTTACAAGAAATGGCTAGCTGGAGTTATTTTGCCAAAGGGGGCAACACCAGCTCTTGAAACTAGGCCTGTACTTGTTTTTTCTGCACTTTCTAATATCATTTCTGTTTTTTGATGAAAACATAATTGCAAAGTATAATCTTTAAGATTTAAATCATTTTGTTCACCTTTATCTGTCAACGGTTTTAAAGTGATGATTACATATTGTGGCGCGAATGTGCTTACACCAGCTGAATCAGTGTCAATGATACAAAACCAAGGTAAGTGTTGGAAGAGAGGACGTCAGCTTAGAAGACGTGACAGGCAATGCAGAACTGCAGAGGAGGAAGACAGCCCAGAGGCGGAGGGAGGAGTGGCCGGCCCGCTCCCACCACTCCAAAACCGCCAGTGTGGCCGCCTCACTTTAAGAGAGTTTGTTTGGTTCTGATTTTCCCCTCTCCTCCTACCCCTCTTTTTTTAATAAAATGCCCCCCTCTTCCCGATGCAATATCCCTATGTCCAAATATTTAAAAATGTCTCAGTCAGGGGGACTGAGCATCCCATCCCTGCTGTCTCACCACAGGGTATCTTTATAACTATCCTGCATCAACAACGATCAAATATGAAACTGCACACCCTCTAATAGATGATTAACATTTGGGACTAACTGGCCTTTTACTGTTCTAAAAATAGTTCTAGTCAAGAGCACTTAAGAATGTTCACCCTATTGTTTAATATTCAGCACCAAGACAAAAAGTGTCCCAAGTAGACTTTTATTTTTTCTTCTGCTACAGTATGTCTGGTTCATGATTTATTCCCTTGAAGCATATAAATCCCCAGGGGAGTGATGTAAATACCTAAAGAAGCTCTCTTGATCTCTGTTGCTTTTAATTACACCAGAGTTGCTATTTGCAGTTTGAAAACCACATTAATTAAAATAGCCATGAGGGCTCAGGAAATGAATTCAAGATAACCTGGCTAAGTTCAGGACTCAGATTTAGTCTTTTACCCTAAGGGCCCTTCATTGGGTTTGGGGATTCATGGGTTGGACATTGTGTGTTACTGTGGAAAAACTTCATGCATGCAGTACATTCTGAGAGCCAACCAGAGAACATAAATATTCTTGTTAGAAAGAAAGAGTAGGGTAGTCTATGTGGGTTCAAGCCAACATAAGTCCTTTAAAAAAACACATACCATGAGCCACAATGGTTAAATGGACCATCTTTACAAGACAAATCAATGTTTGCACTAATAAATGAACAAATTAGGTTTTGTTATAAAGGAGTATTTCCGCTGCCGTTCCCAATTAGAACAAAAAATTCAGTATAAGCCTGTTTTACTCAAATGTTTTCTAGATGTTGTTGGAGAAAGCACATTGCTTTTATTTCAACAAGGGATGCACAGATTTATCGGCCAGCAAATTGGTATTGGACGATAAATAGCAAACATCTTTTCCGTTAAATATCAGACTTATTTTTGTAGGTTATCTGTTATTAGAATATATATAAAGATAACTTTCATATGACTGAATTTGCATTGTTGACATTCAAAGCATGATCAGAAGCAACATTTTTATTTAATTTATGCCAGGGTACAGAGGTACAGAAATTACGAAACAAGGATCTGTGTTGCAATTGGCCGATGTCGTGTTATATTAATATTGGTTATTGGTATGCATCCCGAGTTTCAACAGCTGAATGTCCCTTTGAATAAAAAAGTAAATATAGCACACTTTTCTCAAAGGTATAATTATCTCCACAATCTGTAAATCAACATCTGTT
Source organism: Esox masquinongy (assembly GCA_016801175.1). Taxonomy (NCBI): domain Eukaryota; kingdom Metazoa; phylum Chordata; class Actinopteri; order Esociformes; family Esocidae; genus Esox; species Esox masquinongy. The sequence goes on from JACXGI010016441.1 coordinate 15,012, forward strand.
ATGTTGCATAGAAGTACAGTACATACTTTTTATATTTGTATCCATTATATCATTGGATTGTTACATAAACATCTCCCTATTGTCTCTGGTAGTACATGCAAAGCTAAGTAGGCCATATTCTCAAGGAAAAGTTTGCAGAGAAAACTCAGGTATGAAGGCTTTCGAGCTAACTGTTCAGTAGACTTTTATCTACAGTAAAAGTAATTCTACCCACAGATATAAAGTACAGAAAAATACATGTGAAATTTAAGTGTGGACTAGCGACAAAGTACAGTTTCCAGCCTAAAGCAAGGCCTCAGAGGAAACAGGAAGTAGCTAGTAGGATTGATGTCTATTTTCTTTTCAAGCAGTGCCTCCCTTTCCTCCCAGCGGATTAAAGGAATTTTCGTCCTCGCCCCTAGATATCTCAAATTTTTTAAAAGGGATCTACTAACCAAGTTTCCATCCATTTCATGCTAATTACACAAAGCCTTAATGAAGTGATGACTGTGCTGATGGAAAAAAAAAAAAAAACTCACAACCTGGTTGCATAAGTTTGCACACCCTTAAACTAATATTTTGTTGAAGCACCTTTTGATTTTATTAGAGCACTCAGTCTTTTTGGGTAGGAGTCTATTAGCATGGCACATCTTGACGTGGCAATATTTGTCCACTCTTCTTTGCAAAAGCGCTCCAAATCTGTCAGATTGCGAGGACATCTCCTGTGCACAGCACTCTTCAGATCACCCCACAGATGTTCAATTGGATTCAGGTCTGGGCTCTGGCTGGGCCATTCCAAAATGTTAATCTTCTTCTGGTGAAGCCATGCTTTTGTGGATTTGGATGTGTGCTTTGGGTCGTTGTCATGCTGAAAGGTGAACTTCCTCTT
>JACXGI010016442.1:0-15878 GCA_016801175.1 Esox masquinongy
ATTTCATAAGACGCCTTTACAAATGTTTTGATTACCTGAAATAACATATCTTTACCTGTCAGCGATTCACCGTTGTTCATGCAAATTTATACGCTACCTTCCGGGTAACTTTGTAACGTTTTGCCATATAATGCAACTTAAAAGTTAATGCTGACTTAAAAAAACAATTTTTATTACAAAAATCACCATTGCTCATACACACACATGTACCAGAATCATTGTTTTTATTCTTAACTATATTTTAAACCCAAACCATAACTGAATCAACCTAGTCATAATGTGTGGTCGGCCTAGGCATTGCTCGTTCCTTCAAAATAATAGCATTGCTTATGCAATGTTTACTGTAGTGCTGTGTTGGACTACAAACCATGTGTGAAACACGGGATGATTTCCAATACGTATATAGTACAATTAGTACTAGTGGTTACAAGGGCAGATCTGATCATAAGGCCCATCTCTTGTTAAAATAAAAAATGGGCTGAAACTCTCTAAATCGTAAGTCCCGAACCCTTCTTTATATCTTACAAGTTCCCACATGTAATTCCATGCTTGTGGAAAAACACCATGCTACATCCCCATTGTAAACATGGAAGTTTATACAGGTTGTATGACATCTGTTGCACCAATTGTCGGAACATAAAATACCGGGGGCATTGCTGGACCCTGGCACCCTTTTGTTGAACACCAAACATCTTGCTGCTGACACAACACTTATTGTCTGGGAATTTAACATTCCGGAACCCTAAGACCCATTTGTTAAACATCAAACATAGCGCACCTGTTATAACACTCGTCCAGGGTGCTTATCAGTTGTTGTAAAACATCAAACATGGACACATCATTGCAGTCATAAATCACAAAGTCACCGGACATGCATATGTCATTCCAGAAGTCCCGCCCTAACGCACGTCATACAGGAAGTCCTGCTGTCCTGTCACATCAAGGGTGTTCTTCCTTCTTTTAATATGCTCCCTTTAAGAGTGTGCTCCTAATCTCAGCTCGTTATCTGTATAAAAGAAACCTGGGAGCCAGAAATTTTTCTGATTGAGAGGGGATCAAATACTTTCACTCATTAAAATGCAAATCAATTTATAACATTTTTGACATGCGTTTTTCTGGAACTTTTTGTTGTTATTCTGTCTCTCACTGTTCAAATAAACCTACCATTAAAATTATAGACTGATCATTTCTTTGTCAGTGGGCAAACGTACAAAATCAGCAGGGGATCAAATACTTTTTTCCCTCACTGTAAACACGACAACTGAAGTTACCCATCCTTAGACAGCAGTCTCTTTGCTTTCGTCGCACCAAGACACTACTGCGTTACATACAGCTTCCTCATTAAATTTATCCATGTATTCATCCCTGTGCTCACAGTCTCTGTGTGATGCTCGGGTCCGACTTGAGCTCATGCAGAAAGTTCTTAGCTGCCACGTGAACTTCGGTCAGCTCTGCTTGAAAACCAGATGCATTCAAAGCCTTGACCAGCACATGTTTCAGTTGCGGTGTTAAAAATGTCTCCACAATGTTATCATAACGGGTCTCAAAAAAATAATCAGGTGATTATTTGTCTTCTCTGGCTCGGGTGGTCCACTTCACATCTGATGCATGCTTTGTGGAGAATGGCGGCAACAACATGTTCCAGGATCACACCCAATGTTGTTTTAATGATCTTTAAAACTTGTGGTGTAAGGTGTTTGTCCATTTTGTGATAACTCTTGTCAGCATTTGAAAGGAATGACAGATTAAGAGGTCCTAGCTGAGCGCCAAGCCAATGGTAATTTCTTGGTGGGTTTACCGGTGGAATTGAGCTGTCGGTGTCCGGGGTACCATGGCAGGGTTCAGCGTTGTCATCCAAGGCGTCACACAGCCAATCCTTAGCCTTGGGTTTTTCAAACTCCAGTTGGTTGTAATCTTGAGACATGTTTCGTAAAGTCTGCCGACTGCTTGATAGTCACAGGCGGTCTGGCTGTTTTTATGCTATGTTGAGGACTGTGTTAGCTTAAGGTGGGGCTTCAGGGTTGTACATCAGTTGAACAGTGCACAGTTGCAGTCACACTCTAACACACCGACATTGTCAGGAAATAGTTCCAATTTAACAGTCATACTGTTTCATTCCCTCGATTACTTTAAACATTACATCTACCGTATTAAGTGTGCCCTGTTTTGGCCCCAAATAAAACACTTTTCGAAAGGTGGTCCATAAACTGGCATTAAAGACCATTTGATCAGTCACAGCAGCCTTAAACTCTTGGCCTTCGGGTAATTCATAAAATGCAACCTCCGGTATCTCAGGGTTGAAAATGTATCCAGCGATCCGCCCATCGTCCAACTTCCACTCCTGTGCCAACATATCCTGGTGTAGTTGATGAATTCTAGTTAAACTATGCATCTGTTTCTTCAGCGCTGTCATGTTGATCGCGTCTTTGCCGGCCATTTGTAATCTCTTGCCGACTCACTGAGCAGTAGTTAAGCTGGTAGCTTTCAACGGTGTTTCACCCAAAACGGTCCTGATCGCTGCACAATCCGCAATGGTTTGTAATGTGTAAGTTAGTTTACTCAGGCAAGACTTAATGACCATCACCGGGGTCTGCGTGGTTTAAATATACAGACCACGTCAATCACCTAATAAAACATGAAAGGCTAACACCCACCGGTTGTAAGACATCTGTTGTAGCACTTATTGGAACATAAAATGCCAGGGAATTTAGCATTGCTGAACCCTGGCGCCCTTTTGCTAAACATCAAACATCTTGCCGCTGATATAAGGCCTATTAATTGCCTGGGAATTTTACTTTCCGGAACCCTAAGACCCATTTGTTAAACATTAAACATCTCGCTACTGTTATAACACTTGTCTGGGGTGTTTACCAATTGTTGTAAAACATCAAACATGAACACAACAATGCAATCATAAATTACAAAGTCACTTGACATGCATACGTCATTCTGGAAGTTCCTCCCTAACACACGTCATACAGGAAGTCCATACGCCACACAGGAAGTACCACCCAGCAAACCGGAAGTCCCGCCTACCTGTCAAATCAAAACCGGAAGCCCCACCCACTAGGGTCATAAATCACCAAAGTGACAAAGCCACCCTATATTTACTACTGATGGATTCAGAGAAAGTTGTATATGGACAGATGGAGACTGTGGTACATATGAAGAGAAAAGACAAAAAAGTTAAGATGGCCGAGAGAGGACAACAGTCGTAAAGGCGGGAAAGGAGACAATCAAAATGGACAAATATGCATTTTGTTTGACCACCTGGCCGACCGACAGTAGTCACAAGATGGAGTCTCTGTCATGGGACCCCGGAATCATGGACGATAGCCAACTAGTCCCAGTTTACAACAAATCGGGACTAGCTAACGAGAATCTGGTTGTTGAAGAGTATTTGGTATAGTTAAACATTATTTTATGCCGAAAGGATAATGTTAAGCTCGGGCAGAGCGAGTAAGCAAACCAATGGAAATTTGTCAGTAGGAAATTAAGCTACTCACTCACCTCATTTGAATTTCTCACCACTGAAGAGAGAAAAAAAACTACATTGTGATGTCACTAGAGTGGATGGCCTTTTCTTAAAGGGGTGGATTCCCCAATATGACAGGTTGGACAATCATTTAATTATAATTTAATATTATTATGAATATATAATTTGTGAATATTTAACTAAACAATGTTAATAATGTGTTAATATCAAAATATGAATGGAAATTATACCAATAAAAGCTGAAAACTGTATAAAAATAATATAATGTCAAACACGTGTCATCCGGGATAACAGATGACATTATGGGCTAACAGAAAATAACTGTTATCCTATATGACAAATTAGACATCCAGTATGACAAAACTCAGTTTGAACCTTAATCAGGTAGTTGTTTGGCTACCTATAAAAATCTGCAACCTTGTCTTTGTACTTCCAAGTATGTAAATTCATATTAAATAAACTTATTTGCATAAAATCAACATTATATATGTTTTTTTAGTGTTATCTCAAATGACACAGGATTTTACCATATAGTGTACCAGTGAGCGAAAAGGGCAAATTAAACACATGACAGGATAGAGGAAGACGCAAGCAGGGGTAGGAAGGATAAGGAACAAATGTTGTCTTTAGAGAATGAATGAGCAGTCTTACCACACCCCGTGAAATTCCTCACTGGTTTATTTTGTAGGCTTTTGATGCTTCTCTCCTTGCAAGTAAATAAAACTGCTAATTGTGACAAGATAAATTTGTCTCTGTACTTACTTCCATTAAGAATTCTTAAAGATGGTATTTCTATAACAGCATCATTCTGTGCATGTTTGGCACCATATTTTCATGTGCTCTCTGCCTTTATTAAAACGCTTGGCACATTCCTCCTCCGCGTCTTGTTCTTGCAGATTACCACACCATGACAGTTTTCCAAAAGTGACATCAGTTAGATTTGTTTAGGTCAGTGCTATGGAATCTGAAATCTGTTTGTGCTCACAACATCTTAGCCTTTCTTGTCCCTCTTTTTAAACTACAAAAATTGGAAATTATTGGTTATTTTATCGGTTATTGGTCAACAGAAGCAGGTAATTATCGGTTGGAAAATGTCATTATCGTGCATCTCTAGTATCCTGTTTTGAACTTTGTTGTTCATTTGAATGGTTAAAATGTAGTGATAACATTTTAAATTATATCTAAACCAAAAATATTTTATAGTACTTCTAAATGTTTGAAACCATCGTGCTAATAATTTAGAATTAAATCCTTGCTGTCTTTTTGATTGGGGGAATAACAGTAGAAATTGAATTGATCAATGTCTCAATCAAATATTATCCACATTTCCACATGGAAATAACAGTGTGCTAGTGGATTGTGTGGACTGGAGTTGGACATTTGCATGGAAATTAAAAGTCAGGTTTTACAAGCACATGTGCACATTTAACAAAACAAATATCAGCGCAAATTGATAACTTATATTAGTATATTAATTACTAGTATTATGATTTATAGATTACATTAAATACAGACTTTCAAATACAACTGCCCTTTAATGGCTTCAAGAGGGAAAAAAGATATATGGACCCAATTAACCTACAATGCAACATGAGTAAGACAAAAAGAAGAAAGTTGTGGGTAAGAGGGACCTCAGTGTGCGCCATCCTACACAATGCTATGGTATTGTTACTGATGAGCAAATTAGCAGGCTTGCTAGCTAACAACAACTTTAACATTACCTGCATCCAGCTAGTTTACGTGTGGGTTGAACATAGTAAATTGCAAAGGTACTCATTGCATTCCAGCTTCTCTCTTGTGTTTGTTTGCATCATTAGTCCATGCACAGGGGAGATGTCTATTTTTTTCTTGGATTTGCATTTGAAGTTTGTTGCTGGTGTCTGACGCTATGACCAAAGAAGTGTCAATGCAAGTCAAGAAGGCCATCATGATTTCAGATGAGTCTGAAAATAATTGATGAGAGACCGACAAAACATTAAGCATGCAAGAATCAACTGTTTGGTACATCAAGAAAGAAAGCACTGGTTAGCTCAAAAATGTCAAATGACGCAGGGTTCAGCAACCTAAAGCATGTGTGCCAAGAGTGGTACTCAAGGGTATTTGCTTTGGCATTGTAATTGCTTAGCATGTCAAATGTATTTTTTTGTTATTTTGGTGTTGTTTTTTATTTTCACCAGTTATAAAAATTGAAATTGCATTGGTTTCCACTGCAAGGTTTGTACCAGGAATAGACACAGGGAATGGACAGAGTGTGTGTTCATGTGCCCTGGTGGGAGCAGGGCACATGAAACATTGACAAAAGTGGGTGAATATTTATGCTATTAATTAGTTTTGTCTTTGTAAGGAATATACATTTGTAGATTTTATTTTTCACTTTGAGATTATGGATTGCTTTTCTGTTGACCAGTGGCAAAAACTAAATCCATTTTGATTTCATGTTGTAACAATGAAATTAGGAAAATTCCAGGTGGGGTGAATACTTTTGAGAGCCACTGTATTTCTGCTAAATTAAAAAAAAACAAGTTTAGAGCATTGTTGCATGCTTTGCATCTCCAGCAGCCAACAAGTCCAGTACTGCAGCCCCAGTGACTAGGACAAGCGCCCCCTAAAGGGGATATAGCGTCAGACATGGCTGTGAATTGCTTTCTAAAATACAGCTCCGGAAAAAAATTTAAAAAGTTGAAAAGGAAAGTTTTGAGTGAGGAACAAAAGCGTTTAATTTGCAGTGGTCTCTTAATTTTAACCCTTCTGTTCCTCTCTCAAAAGCTTCCCTTTCGACTTTTTTGGAAAGAAAAAAGTGCAGTGGTCTCTAAATTCTTTCCGGAGCTGTATGTTACACCAGCTCAGAGCAATACTGTGGTTTAATGACATCTGAAGAAATATCTGGAAAAAAGTATTAAAAAGTGACCCAAAAGCATACTGACACACACACACACTGCTCCCACCTGGCCTTTATTGGAACAGTAAATATTCTGCTCAGTCCATGTTGATGCTTCCTTCCCTGTTTCTTTTCTACCTTCCTCCAAAACAACATTGCTTTAATGACACTTCTCCCACTAATCCTTAATGACTCTGAGTGTAGTGATAAATGTCATAATTATTTACCCCACACAAGTGACTACATAGGGATATTCATCAGTAAAGGCAAATTAGCCCAGAACCATTAGGCTGCAGTGGTGTCTTGCAGGAACTCTCACTTTATTAGCCCCCAACACCCATTGCTTTAATTGGGGGCATATTTCACTGTGCTCTATGCTGTAGCCCCGTATTATACAGAAGGACTGTCTCCAGCTTTGCTCTAATCAAGGACTGCGTTTATCTGCTAAATTTACACAGAAATACATCTAAGCATATTAGCGCTCTATGACTTACAGCGCACATGGATACAGTACACTGTCACATACAATAAAGTATTACTATACAGTATATGTCTGATAGTTTGAAGCCAGAAGTATGAGTCTGGTCTTGCAGCCCAACAGCAGCTCTACCTCTTGGCGTGGTATAACGCTAGAGTTTGGGCTGCCAAGAAAGGAGATGTACATACTACAAAGAAAGGCTTTCCTGTTCCTCCTCCCTCTCTCTCTCCTAGTCCTAGACAGCCTCAGACTCTGAAGGAAGAATGTGTCTCATCTGAGATGTCTGCAGGTTGTCATAGAGTATGGGGATGATAGTGATAGGGATTGGCAAGGGGCGGGGAAGATAGCAGCAGTACGGCAAGAAGGGTTAATGCAAACTCTGTCCCTCCCATTTTGTCCCTGGCCAGAAAAATAACAGAGACGTCTGTGAGTGTCGTCTCCCCTCGTCCTTTCATCAGTCCTTTCATTCAAGGACTACGCATGCACACCATACAGTAGACTGGCCTACTACGGGATCTAGTTCAAGCAAAGAAACCTAAGGAGAAAACTTTTGATGAGATTGAGGATGTTTTAAAAGGACGCTTTGAGCTAAAGCTATTGTTCATTGCATAAAGTCTTTGGCTGAATCCCTGCAATAAAAAAAACAGGTGATAAAGTTACTCACTATGCAGCACAGTTAAAACAGAACACAATGCATTGTGAGTTTGGCACAACACTGGATGACACACCACTTAATAGGTTTAGCAGCATTTAAAGAATATGAAAGGATACTAATATCAGAAGATAGACTTACGAAGGCTTTTTAGACATGCACATTCAGGAATGCAGCCCCCCCACACACACACACATCACATCCAGCAAGTGTGAATCAGCAAATTACCTGTCATTATTACATCTATCCCCAGCTAGTGTTACAACTCACCCCAGTAGTGTGGTGGGTAGCCACAACGGAACTTTATATTTGACAAGTGAGTTTTATTTTTAGTAGACAAATATAGGTACCATGTATCAACGTTTGAGAGATCTAGCACGAGCAACCACTGAGTAACTACTACCATTCCCGGTCTCCCCCATTGAGATTATATGCTTTTTAGGGGAGAACAATGTTTTTTATAAATTTCCTATTTATGTTTTTTTTTTACCAGCAGTCACAGGAACTTGTGAAATTGAGGCTAGCTCTGCCTACCCATACAGCAACAGGTGTGCAAGACAAAACTTTATAAGATGATTCATTGCAGGAAAATGGCTGGGAAATCGCAAACCATACATATCAAAAACAAACATTACTTTTTACAAGGCAAATCGTCATAAGTGCATACAAACTTCACACTAGATTTAAAGGATATAACAGGACCTGTAAAGCTGAGTGATGGGTTTTCTAAAGCAGTATGTAGCTCCTGCCGCAGTCTTCTACATTAATATAAAAGATAAAGTAAATTATGTAAAAGTAATCGGTGGACACGCTGCTTACCACACTTGTGGGGGGAGGTTTCTTGAAATGTAACATCCAATAGAAATATTTGCTGGGAGTGATTGCTCCATTGAAACAATTTTTTAAATACAACTTTTTCTAGGTTTGGTCTTATGAATCTAGGTTATTAATCCATCTGACTAGTGAATAGTTAATCTGGGACATGGCTCCAATTCGTGTCAAACAATTTTGAAATGTTTTTCAAACACAATACAATAGGAGTTGGGTGTTTTCCTTATTGTAAAATGTCTTAAAGGCAGATCTGCCCTGAGGGAAGACATTTATGTGATTGGTTGACTCCCTGGAGTGGGTGGCACAAACAACTCTAAAATCACTCAATTTAAGTTTAATTCTAAAAAGGTTAGGGTATGGGTTAAGGTTAGGAAACTCACAATCTGCAAACTCAGTCAAAAAAAAAAATATATATATATATCCTTCAAACTTTGCTTTTGTCAATGAATCCTCCATTTGCAATTCCTGCCTTACAGACCTTTGGCATTATAGTTGTCAATTTGTTGAGGTAATCTGAAGAGATTTCACCCCATGCTTCCTGAAGCACATCCCAAAAATTGGATTGGCTTGATGGGCACTTCTTACGGTCAAGCTGCTCCCCCAACAGCTCAAAAGGATTGAGATCCGGTGACTGTGCTGACCACTCCATTATAGAAAGACTACCGACAGCTTTTTCCCTGAATAGTTCTTGCATAGTTTGGAACTGTGCTTTGGGTCATTGTCCTGTTGTAGGAGGAAATTTGCTCCGATGAAGCGTCATCTACAGGGCATGGGCAAGGAGTTGCAAAATGGAGTAATAGCCTTCCTTTTTCAAGATCCCTTTTACCCTGTACAAATCTCTCACTTTACCACCACCAAAGTACACCCAGACCATCACATTGCCTTCACCATGCTTGAAAGATGGCGTCAAACTTGTCAGTCCATAATAGGGGTGTTGTGATATACTGGTATTGACAATAACCGTGAAATTTAAAAAATGAAATATTGATATCCTGTTAATAATACACTTATGATAATATTGTATTCACTAGGCAAAAAAGACATTGTATTTTTCCAAAAACTCCTCTCAGTTTTTCGATAGCTTATTCATGTCGTTAGCCCCACTAAAACCTGCAAAGACAGGCCATATTTGTAGCCTATTCACTTGGAGAATAGGATGTTACATTTTTCCCAAAACTCCTCTCTGTCTTTCTATAGCTTATTCATGGCACCTATGGACAAACGATGCATGTGCTTTAATCACGAGTCTGGACCTATACACTGGTGTTTGAATTAACACAAAGACGCACCATTTTTATGTCCTATTCACTGTGTGAAAATTTGTTGTATTTTTCCAAAAAACTTCTCTTGGTGTAAGGCCTTGTGGATCTTTTGTTGATCAGTTCATCTGGTTGCCTTTTCACTTACTATTAAGTGTAATTGTTCTTATTGTACTCTTATTTTTTGTAATTGGTGCAGTAATGTTTACAGACTCTCTGTCCACCTCCCTACACTCGTATTTTGAGTGTAATTAATTTGCCAAAAAAAGAATCAAAACGCACAATAAGCAAAGTTGAAGATGAATTTGACTGATAGCATTAAAATGATTTTTTCTTCAAATTTTCAAAAGATATCGCTGTAATATCATTATCATTTCTTTTGGCCATGATAATCGTGTAGTAAAAATATGATATCGTGACAGTCCTAGTCCATAACACTTTTAATTCCAGAGTGTGTTATTTTGCGCATCTTAATCTTCTCTTACATTGGCCAGTCCAAAATGTATCTTTTTCTTTGCAACTCTGCCTAGAAGGCCAGCATCCCGAAGTCGCCTCTTCACTGTTGACGTTGAGACTGGTGTTTTGCAGGTGCTATTTAATGAAGCTGTGAGATGCGTGTTTTTCAAACCAGACACTCTAATGTATTTGCCATCAGTAGTAAATGTAGGGTATATTCTGTCACTTTGGTGATTTATAACCCTGGCGGGCAGGGCTTCCGGTTTGATTTGACGGATGGGTGGGACTTCCGGTTTGGTAGGCGGGACTTCCAGTTTGCTGGGTGGGGCTTCCTGTGTGACGTATGGACTTCCTGTATGACGTGTGTTAGGGAGGAACTTCCAGAATGACGTATGCATGTCAAGTGACTTTGTAATTTATGATTGCATTGTTGTGTTCATTTTTGATGTTTTACAACAATTGATAAACACCCCAGACAAGTGTTGTAACAGTAGCGAGATGTTTGATGTTTTACAAATGGGTCTTAGGATTCCGGAATGTTAAATTCCCAGGCAATTGATAGGCGTTATATCAGCGGCAAGATGTTTGATGTTATGCAAAAGGGCGCCAGGGTTCAGCAATGCTAAATTCCCTGGCATTTTATGTTCCGATAACTGCTATAACAGATGTCTTAAGAATGTGTTAACCTTTCATGTTTTATGAGGCGGTAGGTGGTTGGCGTGGTCTGTGTATTTAAACCACGCAGACCCCGGTGATGGTCATTCAGTCTTGCCTGAGTAAAATAACTTACACATTACAAACCATGGCGGATTGTGCAGCGATCAACATTTTGGGTGAAACACCGTTGAAAGCTACCAGCTTAACTGCTGCTCAGCGAGTCGGCAAGAGATTACAAATGGAAGACAAAGACACGATCACCATGCCAGTCCCGAAGAAACCGATGCAGAGTTTAACCCGAAATCATCAACTACACCAGGATATTTTGGCATAGCAATGTAAGTTGGAAGACGAGCGGATTGGTGGATACATTTTCAACCCTGAGATACCGGAGTTTGCAGTTTATGAATTATCTGAAGGCCAAGAGTTTAAGGCTGGTGTGACTGATCAAATGGTCTTTAGTGCCAGTATATGGACCACCTTTCGAAAAGTGTTTTATTTGGGCCCAAAACAGGGCACACATAATATGGTAGATGTACTGTTTAATGTAACAGACGGAATGAAACAGTATGACTGATAGATTGGAACTATTTCCTGACAATGTCAGTGTGTTAGTGTGCCTGCGACTGTGCACTGTTCAACTGATGTACAACCCTGAAGCCCCGCCTTAAGCTAACACAGTCCTCAACACAGCATAAAAACAGATAGTCAGCCTGTGAATTACAAGCAGCCAGTAGACTTTACAAAACATTTCTCAAGAATACAATCAACCGGAGTTTGAACTGTGGACTGGCTGTGTGATGCCTTGGATGACAACGCTGAACCCTGCTATGGTACCCCAGACCCTGACACCTCGACCCCACTGTTATACCCACCAAGAAACTACCATTGGCTTGACCGGCTTGGCGCTCAGCTAGGACCTCTTAATCTAGCATACCTTTCAAATGCTGACAACAGTTATCACAAAATGGACAAAAGCCTTGCACTGCAGGTTTTAAAGATCATCAAAGCAACATTGGGTCTGATCCTGGAAAACGTTGTTGCGGCTATTCTCCACAAAGCATGCATCGGATGTGACGTGGACCATCCGAGCCAGAGAAGACATTTATGTCTGGACCCACATGATTATTTTTTTGAGACCCATTATGATGACATTGTGGAGACAGTTTTAACACCGCAACTGAAACATGTGCTGGATTAAGGCTTTGAATGCATCTGGTTTTCAAGCACGGCTGACCGAAGTTCTTGTGGCAGCCAAGAACTTTCTGCTCGAACTCAAGTCAGTGCCGAACATCACACAGAGACTGAGTGAGAATAGGGATGAATACATGGATAAATGTAATGCAGAAGCTGTATGCAGCACAGTAGATTCTTGGTGTGACAAAAACAAAGAGACTGTTGTCTAAGGATTGGCAACTTCAGTTGTCATGTTTACATGTTTCTAAACAAATTCTATGTGGCTTTAGCAAATAAACGGTTGATGCACAAAGCTATCAAGAGTGGATTTGATGGTTGTAGACTTCTTAAAAACCAAGACCATGTCAGTATAAAGCGTTTTAATAATCTGAACAAGCATATGGAAACAGTCAGGAACACATCTCATGATTGGCTGCAATTGTTGTCAAATGGTGTTGAATCAAATGCTCTAAACAACTTCATGTATAAACTTCTAACATTTTGAAATGCTGTCAACAAAGACTTTAAAATTGGGCACCTGTTATGTGTGTTTACGTATGTAACAGATGTTTGTGATAAAATTGTTGAGTAATGAAGTGTGGATGTAGATTGTATTTCTAAAATGTTTACAGATTTTCTAATCAGCAGAAATCTGAATGTTTGTGTAACTTTTCTGAAATTTTTGGATGACGTGTAATTCCAAAAACTCAAATAAAACAATGTTAAACATGTATTACTTCTCATTATTGACCCAATGCTCTACGATGTCTGAACAGGTTATGAAAAGTATTTACTATGACCCGGCAAACCCTGGTGCTTATGTGGATAGGGAGGTTTTGAAAAAAGTGTAGTTGGAGAAAACCGGGGAGATCCTCAAAAATGGCGAGGCAAGGATACATACACGCTACACAGGCCTGTAGCTATGCATTTTCAAAGAAACAGAGTCATTGTTCATGATATAAATTCACAATTTCAGCTGGATTTAGTTGACATGAGTGTTTATAGTGTGGAAAACGATAACATGAAATTTATGTTAACATGCATAGAGGTATTACGCAACTACGCATGGATTCGTGTGCTGAGAAATAAAAGCACTATCGAGGTAAAGTAAGCTTTTGAAGACATTAAAAGAAGGAAGAACACCCCAAAAAGTCCCAAGACATGGGGAAGGAGTTTTTTAATTCACATTTTGAAATGTTAATGAAGTACAACATAAAACATATTGCAACAGGAAATTATGTCAAAGCGAGTATCATTTAGAGATTTAATAAAACAAATCACGAATGTGGCGGTATCTCACAGCTGTCAACACTCATCGCAATGTTGAGGTTATTCAAGATAAAGTTCATGGTTTCAACCATAGCTACCATCCGTCTATTAAGATGAAGCCTGTTGACGTTTGTGAAGAAAATGTTAGACTAATTCTCAAGAACCTGTATGGTACAACAATGATGAGAAATGGTAATCAAAGTTACAAGTTCCGAGTTTGAGATATTGTGAGACTCTCAAAGTCGTTTACCAAAGGCTATGAAAAAGGGTACACAGATGAATATTTTACAATAACAGAATGCATCCCGCGGGTACCTGCTGTATATAGAATAAAAGATTACGATGGTGATGTGATAGTTGGGACCTTTTATGAACAGGAATTACTGAAAATAATCGTGGCTAAGGATAAAACTTTTAAAGTGGAAGCAGTTCTGGATGAGAAAGTACAGAAAGGGAAGAAAATGAGCCTCGTGAAATGGCTTGGTTGGCCTGAGAAATTCAACAGTTGGATTGCATCGGAACATGTCCTTGACCTATAAAATGGATAAAACACTAGGATTTGCTGGACCACATCATTTACATCGACTGCGATCAGTAGGGGTGACGGCGGTTTCTAAATAACGCTGCCCAGTAACTCATCGAGACGTCTATCCAAACAATTTGAGTTCGAGCTATACCACAAAATTTGCCAAAGGTATAGATTTGAAAGGTGATTGGGAAGTGTCTTTGATAGAATTCCAATACTCACATACGTGGAAGAATTTTACATGGGGTGAAAACGCATTTGAACCACATGACTCGAAACACGACAAAACTTGGAAATATGAACTCACCACCGGTTATTACAATGGCATAGGAAAACTAGTGGCAGTTCAACATTTATATAAAACCACATGGCGTATGGGCGGGGCATGATGAATTTAAAAATAGAATGTTTCTAAAAGGTGAGCCCCATTTTAGTTTAAAACTTAGTGCAACGTTGGAACAGATATTAGGCTTAAAACCAGGCGAATGGTGGTACACCCCGTGGTACGCCCAATTCCCCACAGATATGTTGGCAGGGTTTAACACCTCATACATCTAAACAGATATAATTGATTATCAAAGAGTTGGGGACAGCCATGTCCCACTGTTGAGAACTGTACATATTGCAGGGAAAAAGAACAAATTTGTCACAGTGACGTACGACAAGCCACCCTCTCACGCACTACGTACCTCTTAGTAAGAGTCAGTTTGAGGAGTCTGTATTGAAGTAAAATCTGATCAGAATCAGTTGGTTTCATTCGTAGTGGGAAAGTTGATTGCAAAATTACACTTCAGACCCGTCAAACAATCTTTTAGACTATAAGATGCAGCCACAGAGACTCTACGATGATTCTCAAAGGTATGTTGAATACTACACAACACAGACCGGTAACGGTTTACCGGGGTATCATGGTAGCGCTGCGATGTATGGGGCTGGTCTAGGGGGCCTTTTCCAAGGGCTTTTCCGGATGGCAGTACCATTGTTGAAGGCTGGGTTCTCAATAGCAAAACCACATTTGAAATATGCAGCGAGGAATATAGTTGACAAGGTTGTCAGCAATGATATGGCACGCCAAACAAAACAGCAGGACGGATCAGGATTGATGGTTATGATTCAAGGTGTTAGAAAGAGAACACCCAGTAGGAGGAGCCTACCAAACAGTAAAAAACACAAGAATGACACAAAAACAAGAGCCACAGTTAAAAGAAAACATACCGCTCGGAGGACACTCAAAGAGAACACTGCAAGGTTCATTAAGAAAATATTTTAGGAAAATGGCATTCCTACACCGTTTGTCTGGTGAATATATGAAAACTGAGTTGGATATATTCACAGTTCCTTTCTGTAACGCAGAACTAATTTGAATGATTTGGATTTAGAACTACAATACCTTATGGACTGGTAGGTTCGGCTCCTGGAGCAGAGTGGAATGTTCAATCAGACATGGACACAGTTTATACTTTGAATATATTGCTGGCTTTATATGGTAAGATACAATTCAATACCTAGTACTAGTATTCTGTATACCCTCGGGTGCACCCTATAATACTAAAGCTAACAAGCTCAGCAAATTCAAGTATCGGTTCATAGTTAGATCAAATAAGAACAATACACTCATTAAAACAATTCCAATAGTTACAGTCAAATTCACTTGTAAGTTGACCCTATGAAATAGGTAACATATACGTAAATGTCTGAATGTATGTTAATGTCCGTGAATGTGTTCTCAAATATGTCCTAGCACACCGCTGAGTGTAACAGGGTTGATTAAAGATAGTCTCCTAGACTCCAGTGGGAAGCTCGCAATCTTGAAATATCTGGTCTTGAAAAAAACAAAAACAATACGAAAACCCAAAAAACAAAAACAAAAAACTGACCTGTATTCAAACAGGCAGGGAAAATGGTTACCGCCACACATGCTTGACACCATCTGAACCAAATAAGTTTATCTTGGTCTCATCAGACCACAAGACAAGGTTCCAGTAATCCATGTCCTTAGTCTGCTTGCCTTCAGCAAACTGTTTGCGGGCTTTCTTGTGCATCATCTTTAGAAGAGGTTTCCTTCTGGGACAACAGCCATGCAGACCAATTTGATGCAGTGTGCGGCGTATGGTCTGAGCACTGACAGGCTGACCCCCCACCCCTTCAACCTCTGCAGCAATGCTGGCAGCACTCATACGTCTATTTCCCAAAGACAACC
>JACXGI010016443.1:0-15882 GCA_016801175.1 Esox masquinongy
GATTTTTGTGTGTAATGTATGTTAAGTGTGTTTAGTGTTTTGCAAATCACTGTGTGTAGAGTTTTGCAACAAGTGTGAGGTTGACAATGTGCTTATAGTTGTGCAAATATTGGCTGATGTTTTGCTTCTTGAGTGTAAGGTTTTGCTAATAGTGTACTACTTTTAATTTTAGTGTGTAAGCAATCCAAAAAAACTGTAAGCTCTTTTTTGATTCTGTCTTAATCTGTTTTTCCTCCTTCTTCCCATCCCTCCCTATCCCTCTCTCTCCTTCTTTCTCTTTCTGTTCCTCTTAATCAATTGTGTTCCTGTGTTGTTTTCTGTATTTGTGTGCAACCAGCGGATGGATGGTGACGACAGGGAAAAGTGTTTGGTGCAAGTAGTGTTATTGTAATTTCATTTGTTGTGCCATGTGTACAGTTTGTGGACACACCAGTTATCTGATACAGGACAATGTATTTGACAGCATTCATGCTGATATGATGGACCATGATGAATGTTTAAATGTTACACTGGTGTTAAAAACTTAAAAAGGTGAAAATGTGTTCCCATCTTCAGAGAGGGAAAGGATGTGTGTGTGTGTGTGTGTGTGTGTGTGTGTGTGTGAAGACATAATGCTCTCACACATCCTGCTCTGCAACACTGACAAACTCCTGTGAAGCTCAAGAGAGATGCCCAAAAGGAAACGAATGAATCATTTATTTGCTTTCTGGATGCACTGAGGAAATACGTGAATGTCAGAAGAAATATGTGAACAAATCTTTCTCCCCAAAGTGATGGTTTATAACTAACCCTGTTTATGGTCGCCATTAGGATTGGAAGTACTAACAATTGTTACTATAACTATAATGATTGCTATTGAACTAAACAAACACGTTTTCTCCTGAGTCATACCAGTGCTGGATGGCACATTATAGAATGAGCATAGCAGGGTACCTAACACCTCCTCTGTTTCCATGGAGACCGCTATTTCACCGATCAGAAGACCTGGCTTCAGGACACCTATACACCTGTCAAAATCTCACCTTTAATGACATAGGTCCCAAACTCTGATGACACCTCAATCTGTCGGAACGGCGAGGGTGTTTTGCATGGAGATGATAGATGCACGTAGACAACGCCGTAGAACCAATCTTTAGAGTCATACCACTAGATGACGATCACGATATTCTCGTTACTGTTACAAAGACCGTTATACATTATTGTGTACAACCGTATGCCTAAACATTTTGAGTTTTCACTGCAACCTATAAATGTTTACAACCACGTCTTTACAACACACACACCACACACACACACACACACACCACACACACACACCACACACACACACACACACACACACACACACACACACACACACACACACACACACACACACACACACACACACACACACACACACACACACACACACACTCAGAATTACTCTGTGAGAGTCGAGGGTCTCAATTCCTCCTAATAAATTGCACAGACAACCATATTGTAAAGGTGTCTTTTACTAGTCAACATTTAAATAACTGCCCAGTGAAAAACCTATTTTTTATCTCTGAACTTATATCCAAATGTCTTTGTTGGTTTGGCTTATACTCATATATGTGGCCAAATTTTGCTAATTTAAATCTAGGCAAACTTCTATCTCAAAACCTAACCATCAAACAGTCCATTTGAATATGCCCGGATAAAGTTTGATCTGACCAATCAGCCAGCAGTACAGGATTAGCGGTCTGCTCATATGAATATGGTTTAAGTCTGGCACACCATTCCTATGC
Organism: Esox masquinongy; assembly: GCA_016801175.1. NCBI lineage: Eukaryota > Metazoa > Chordata > Actinopteri > Esociformes > Esocidae > Esox > Esox masquinongy. The sequence continues at coordinate 1,770 of JACXGI010016443.1, forward strand.
AGATAACTGTTTCAAAACCTACTACATAAAATCATTTTGAAAAAAATCTACTACTAGTTAAATTGATAATATATCATAGCAATCTGGAAACCCTGGACAGTCACCTCAAAAAGGTAACGCAACCAGTCATGTTAAACCAAAAGAACCTGAACAGAACAACAAAAAAGTTGACTATTTGCACATCCAGTCCAAAAAGAATACCAATAATGTTCAAATGTACTGTGCACTCATGCAGAAGGAGAAAATTGCATTTTCCCAAACCAACAAAAACAGTGATTTATTTTGCCATGTTTCTGTTATTGTTTTTTATTTTTATTGATTTTGTTAATTCTATGGATGGAACAAGCCTCGCACCAACCAGCAACTGTCTATGAGGCGGTACAACCTATGCCTTCTACAACTACAGCATTAATGAATCTTACTAATGACATACATGTTTCAGTCGATCAAGGAAAGCTGCCATCATCTTTATTGATTTATCAGAAGAAATTGATTTAGTTGATCATTCTATCTAACTAAAAAAAAACTCAAGAAAGTCTTAAACCAGTTGTTTATGAAGCATACTATTCTGACTACTATTTTTTTTACAATTTTTTTACTATTTTTTTTTCTTCCTTTCAACAGCGTAAAATGAGATCTTAGAGAGATTTCATCCTATTTTTTTAAAAATTAGATTAATTTAAAAAATGCATAAAAACAAAAAATACTTAGAATTGATGATTTGTCGCATATGGTACAAGAAGTAATCACAATGTTTAGTTATTGACGGACATAGCTTTGTAGAACCAAAAACCAATGGTTCGCAAACCTGGGTGTCCTTGGCCTATCCAAGGAGGTACCAGAGAGCCTTTTTACACACGAAGTTCCCTCCAGAATTATTCGCCCAAATGGTAAAGAACTATCCCTGGCAGCACTGGCACATAGGCTTTTTTCTGACAAGAGGTCCAAATACAGTCGTTTGTTGGCATAGAAGAGACTCATAAATTGCACCTTGCACACAGTCCTCTCCTATCATTCAAACTCCCCCCTTTAAAAAGCTCTCATTCCTCACCTTCACATTCTTTCTCTCCCTGTCTTGTTTCACAATACAATTTTCAATCTGCCTTCATCATATCTGCACCTGTTCTCACCTCCACTTCTACCTCTCTTTCTCCCCTACCCTCTCTTTCATTTCAGCGCTCAGTCTCTTTCCCTCCCTATATTCTTTCCTCCTCCCCTTACTGTCTCTCTCCTTTCTTTTCCTGTCCTTCTCTCGTCATAGGAGATGAGTTCTGACTGTTAGTTTACCTGAATCCTCTCCTCGCTCCAAAGAAAGTCACAAGAGAAAAGCGAAAAAAGCGTTTGGAAGTCAACAAGGAGCACAAGGGATCTCCTCTAATGTCAACACAAACGCTCACACACAAGTGTCTAAGCACACGCACACACGCAGAAAGACAGGAGGACCAAAGCCCCTTGAGTGACACACTATTAAAAGATTCATTGGTGTTGTCTGAGGAATTCTCACCAACCCCATTAAGAACCCTGTGGACCAGAAGGGTTGGGGATAATATCCTGTGTAGGTCTGACATCATTTTATTGTTTCGACAGCCCAGGGTTAGAGTCCTAGATAATAAAGGGATAAAGGAATGATATATGGTGCTTTTTCCTGTCCTAGGCATGTATGCTTCATGCTTTGCTTTGTAACTGTTTGATGAATACATAGCAGATAGCCTAACAGTGGTGCCAGTAAGAGAACTAACACAGCTAACCCTGTGCCCTTAAGCAAAGCACTTAACCCTAACTGATTCTGTAAGTCGCTCTGCACAAGAGTGTCTGCTAAATGACTCAAATGTAAACGCAAATGTAAATATGTCTGAATTGATACAACCTTTCTTGTAACCCACACTGTACATCTTGCAGTCAATAAATCAATTAATATTGCTTGATTGCACATGTTTAATTAATACGTTAAACCTCCGATTCTGATCACTTTTAATAGGTTTTGTAAATTCATTTGAATATTCTTACAGGTCACATACTCTATGAGGAATGCACTTCACTCTTTCTCTGTCAACACTGAGCTAAACACTGCTGGCCCTCCTGAAGCTCTGCTTACGCAATCAAAAGACACACACCTGAACATTCACATAGTAATATCAGCCCATCATCAATCACAACACTCATACATAAACACTCTCACCACTCTCACACATCAATCCATCATCACAACACACACACACACATAACTGAACACTGTCATTTAGAAGCATCAACCCATCATCAATCACAACACACACACGCTTAAACCCTCACATATAAACATTAGCACGTCATCAGTCACAACACACACACTCCTAAACACTTTCACACAGACACATCAATCCATCATCACAACACACACACCTAAACACTTTCACACAGACACATCAATCAATTATCACAACACACACACACACACACACACACACACACACATGCACAGCTAAACACTGTCACCTAGACACATCAATCCATCATCACAACACACACACACGCGCACACACACGACTAAACACTGTCATTTAGAAAGATCAATCCTCAATCACAACACACACACACCTAAACAGATGACACTGAAAGGCAGCTTTTTTCTCTTTCCCCCCTTCCAACACCCTGGTGACAACATGCATCTCTGGTGCTATCCAAGTGGAGATGTCAGCAACCACCTCAAGCTTAACCTTGAAAAGACTGAACTGCTCTTCTTCTGGCATGTCCTCTCCAAGATATGCCCATCATGGTGGACATAACTGCACAGTGTACGCCTCCCAGAGTGCTAAGAATCTTGACGTGACCCGAAACAACATCCTAACACCCTTGCTAATATCTATACCCTATGCTAATATCAAGGCAGCTCATGCACGTTAGTCCTCTACAAGATTCGTAGAGTACGACCTTACCATCTGCTACAAGGCTATGGTGCCTACAAAGCAACAAAAGGAGCTTCTCCCATTTTCAGACAATGCTCAAACCCAACATCCCTTCCTGGGCTCGTAAATCTACCACCACTCAGAGACTTAGGGCTTGTTCACATTAACAACAGTTATCGGGATGACATTTCAATTTCAATTGCATGTAGATACACCTTTCCATTAACATTTGCAAAGGGAACTTTGGTGATTGGTACAACACGTGGGCACGCAGCACCATGACCTTGCCAAAATCTGATATAGATGCGGTAAAGAGGTTAATGGAATGCCACCCAAACATTGAAAATGTCATAGAAATGCACTGGGGAAAAATGCCATTATTACCTCAAAGCAAAGGTAGCCCACATTTAGGCTACTACTCGTGTTTGTTTTTACACTATGTTGATGTAAAAATGGAAGTATAATGTTGACGCTTGTAAAGATGTCAATCCCCATGTAGCTACATGTCGACATTACAGTCCACAACATTACAGCTAGAAACAACATTTTCTTTATGCCACTTACCTACTGTCTCCCAGTTCTGCAAACTGTCATTTGCTTATCGTACGTTTGGATGAGGAAGTCATATCATAACATTACACATCTAGCTATGAAAGGTGTTTATTATGCACCAATGAGCAGTATGTCGGATGTTTGACAGTCACAAATAGCCTACCTGCATTATCTGTCCAACACAGCTAGTTATCATCGGATAAGCCAGCTAACGTAGGGACTACACATTAAAATTACCTATCTTGCTAATTCTGGTGGAATTACATGTTGTACACAGCCCCAGAGAAATGAAATAACAAAATTTGTAAAAATATCTAGAAGAGTTTCACAGAGATAAAACAGGAGCAGAGCTTTGCTAGGCCTCCGCTGACTTCACTTCATCTCTCTTACTGGTGCGTGTGTGTGTGTACATGTAAGCGCGTGCATGCCTGTGTGTATGTAAAGAGAGAGTGGAATTTTTTTTTATTTTAGTATTCTATCTAAACTCCCCCTATAAAACTTGCTTCCTCAGTTTAAACCAAGCAAGGCTGTTGGCAAAACGCTTTTAATTGATTTAAGTAGCTGACGGAAATGCCGCTTACCATTAAAACATGCTTGACACACAAAAATCTAAACAACCCATTTCCATTTCAAAGGCGCATCCTCTCTCTTGCCATGTGTATTAACTTAAAAGTCAGTTTTGATGACACTCGCCATTTCTTGATAAATGTAAATGTATGGTTTTTCTCTCATTGATGTTTGCCCATTGCATAGGAAGGTAATTTAAGAGGAATACATTTTGTGGGTTGGAGATAATATTAAATGGGGGAGGGGATATGAGTGCATCTATATTAGTAGTTGTAAAAAACAGTTTTTCTGCATTTTAGTTTATGCTAATACTGTATCATTTCAATGTTAGTATTTAGTATTAATTAGAATCCCCATTAGCCCCGGCCCAGGCAAAAATGACTCTTCCTGGGCCCCAAACACATTTACAACACAGCACAAAGTATGTTGATATACATGATACAATCTACTCTTATTGTGTTTTTATTATAAACCTAATAATAAAATACATAATAATAATGTTCATAATGCATTCAAAAAAATATGTCACTTCATAATACCCATTGTACAGCAAGGTGTCATCTTTATTTATAAATCTGCTTTTATTGCTAGCTTTAGTTAACAGGGGTGGCGAGCAGTTCCATGTGGTCATGGCTGGATTTATAGCTGGCTACATGGAACTCTTTGCCAACCCACTATCTCTCTTGCTACCAACACAAACAGCAGGCCATCATAAATACTACCACTCAGGAACCATATTACGATGTTGACAAAACTCAATTGCTCCTTCATTAGGTTTATTCTCAACACGTTCTGTCATGCCGTCATGTCAGACATTTTCCGGCACTGCGCGAGCGTGTACTCCATCTCCGCTCCCTGAATCACCAGCTGTTAGTCAGCATGCAGCTCAGTTACAGCACGTAGCTTCATTAGGCGAGGCACGTCGGCTACATTACGTCCGCAACATTAGATATGACATACACGGTATGTTCTAACAGTGACGTATGACAACATGGATGTTCAACGCATGCATGTGGATTTCTTTAAACATGTGCGCTTAGAACAGTTAATTCTGAGATTACTATCAGTGTTGAACTGCTGTGGGAGTAGCAGTGGCACAGAGTTATGTAGGGGGTATGGTTTACACTAGATTCCGTTTTTCGGCAATGCGGACCAGGACGGCGGACGGGTGTGAACCACAAGCTCCGGCTCCTACCATTATGGGTTGAATTCCAGTACTAGGTATTTTTTTCTTTCCTTAAAGTGTCAAACTTAGTTCTTACGTGAACTTTTTTTTTTTACTTATAAATGAATGCACCTACTTCTTCAAAATACGTAGAGAATGAAGAACAGAACATAAAATGCCTCATTAGATTACTGTTGTATCCCATCAGAAGTATGTCTAACCTATCTAGCCAAAAGAAACCCATATTCTAACTTAGCCCAAGACATCTTTTTGAAAAATGGTACAAAACTTGAAGACTTTGAGATCCTGTGGCACACGTAGTCTCACACACACACACACACACACACACACACACACACACATATTCACACACATTCACACACACAGACACACACACACGCACACATATTCACACACATTCACACACACAGTCACACAGACACACACACACACGCACACATATTCACACACATTCACACACATATTCACACACACACACACACACACTCAAGATCACATACATTACAGCAAGAGATGCGGATCGGGTGAATCACAAAAAACATTATTACAATACGCAGCCACTTTGTATCTTGCACTGGTCTGTTTGTACTGGCATCTGTTTTTAGAAGCCTTGCCATCTCAATAGCTGCTGCTCACTACATGAAACATGAAAGAGACGAGAGTCCTAGAGACATGAAGCAGATTGGACCAGGCTGCCTGTGTCCTGGTCCCCTCGCCTGCTTGGCCTTGCTGCTGAGCACCGCTGTGGGACAGTGATACCGGGTGACAGGCCTTACTCCCTGAATGTCAACCAGCCGCCAGCCATGGCAGACACAAGAACTGAGACCATACACACTAGCAGAGAGGGAGAGGGAGAGCGAGAGAGGGAGAGCGAGAGAGGGAGAGAGAGGAGAGGGAGAGAGAGGAGAGTGAGAGAGAGGAGCGGGAGAGAGATGGAGGGGGAGAGAGAGACGGAAAGAGAGAGAGAGAGAAAAGGAGGGAGGGGAAGAGAGGCGGAGAGAGGCAGATAAAGGGGGATGATACACAAGGGGCCGAAAGAGAGCGAGCGCAACAGAAGATGGCAGGTCCTGTCAATCTCTGAATGTATCATCTCTCCTCTGTGTGTATTTAAATCTACTGTGCTTGAGCTCCTAAACTGATATGACAGTTATGTTTAGAGGGTGACACAGGAGTCCCTCTGAAAATTACTGAGATTATAATAGACCGAAAATAGTCTGTTAGTAGGACTTAAGACAGTGCTAATAGTTTTTTTTTTTTCATTTCTATATCCGCAAGGAGGTGGTTGCTATGGCAACACAGCAACTACCCTTGACAAAATATGTATATTTAGAAAGTGTAAAACGAAAACCAATCCCTGCAAGATTTGGTACGTAGAATATGCTTGGAATTTTTTAATGGATTGCGCGTGTATTCTGCTCTGTGGCTCAATTTGTGAAGCATGGTCTCTGCAACGACAGGGTTGTTGGTTTGATCCCCATGGGGAAACTGAAAACGTCTTCTGAGCAAGAGAATCTGCTAAATGCATGAAATACGCCTCTGTTTGTGTGATACATGACGATGAGGATGTGACCGCCTCTTTGTCAGGAAATTAGGGCAGAGTTGCTTTTATATCACCTTAAAGGCTGGGCATCCAAATGGCCCGGTCAGCGTTTTTTTTGCGCTCTGTTTTTATACTTCAACTGAACCTTTATTGTTAAGGCTGGATTCTGAGCTGCCCTACTGAATGGCTTAAATGTTCTGTGTTCTTGCTTTGGCAGAAGCTGTCCAAGCTGAGAGTGAAGAGTTCCTTTTCTAGGGGATTCAGTATTGTTTCATTACTGATGGATGCATCCTTTTTACAAAACTGAGAAAAGAAAACTGAGTCCTTTATGTTGCAATATCTACAAAATATTATATTGTCTTTGAAAGAGATAGATGCTATGTACAATTGGGAGAGCATGCAGTGTTATTAAAAATGTGTAATGCTCACAAGGACCATGACATTACTACGCATCTTCTTTTAATAGGTCATAGGTTGATTCTTGAAAATTACCTTTGTAATAGCTCTTACCACTAACCAAACATTTCTCCAATTCCAACAGTCCTTTAGCACTTCGTAACAGGCAGCAACCATTGGGCTTCCCTCCTGCTGCCACGGCAACGTTCTGGTCACAACTTCCTTTAGAGGTACATAAAGAGATCTTCGAGAGAACTTTCCATGCAGCGTGTCTGGCATTGAGATCACAGTGAACATCTGCACCCATCTCATCATAGATAGAATAAGACGACGCATCTCGATGATCAAATAAAATCCACCGTAGGACAATGTATCGATGCAATCGTTCTGCACACGGCCCACTCCCTCATTTCCACCAAATTCACATGCATCTTGCTTTACTATCTCAAGAATAGTATGTGAACATAACAGCATTTCAGTCAATTTGCAGGTTATACATGATGCATAATAGATGCCGCCTAACGTGGTGGCAGGTGGAAGTCTTGACTAGGGAGGGCATCAGCATCTAGGCTACATGAAAGAGCTGTTGAGGATGGGAGACCAATTGGTGGTTGCTGAGTACTCATTTAATGAACGTATTTCCCAATGCTAAAGACACTTAAACTGTCCTAGCTGTCCATTTACTTTAGCTTTAGGTTTTTGTTTTTACTAAGCGAGCAATAAGGAAGTGAGCCAAAAATAATTAAAGCTTGCATTCAACATGTCACACTGCAGCGCTGGAGCGCATTGAAGCTGTAGGTGTGACCAAACTATAATTACACAATATCACCTACATTATACCTAATTGTCAGTATCAGAAAAATGTTATTGAATTTTTGGGTTGACTCATTGTATTTTATACTTCAGCACTGTATGTTTCCTGCAGGCTTAAAAGGATGCTTTTGACCATATTATGGTCATTTAGGGGAGTTCAGAAATGTGGTTCTGAATTCCAAATGTAGGATTGTTTTTACAAAATATTGATACAAGAGGCTGAGTGAGTTCAAGTTTCCTGTTTGGTATTAATAAACAGGTGATTGACAGGCCTGACTGAAAAGGATGAAGTGTGTGTCCATGTGTGAGCTTCATATCAAGAGTAGTGACATCCAGTGTTTGTCAGCTCATTAGCGACAAGATATTGTGAGACAGCAATTTAGTGAGCAAGCATCTCTTTCACACACACACACACACACATACACACACACACACACACACACACACACACACACACACACTGCAAGGATGATGGGAGCTGATGAGTGTGTTGGAGCGTCTGTCCAGCTGAGCTGCCTGGTGACAGGGAGGAGGGGGTGACAGCAGCTAAACTGCTGTAATGAAGAAATCAGCTCACTGCCTGAATCACGGGCAGCTGCCAACACTCACACATCACTGATGTGTGAACCAAGGCTGCAGACAACACAACTACTAGAAGGCTGAGACAGTGAACAGAATGTTTGCAGTGCTGGGGAATGCTGCTTGGCGAGATGGGATGCTAAACAGAGCGTTTGCAGCGGTTTTGAACGCAGCTTGGAGAGAGGCTGTTATGATTATAGATATAAAGCATAGATGGGAATTATAATTCTATCTGACGTCCCTGTATGTCCGCCATCTTACCTGGGAACGGTTCCGAAGAATAAAGCCACTTAACATTAGTCATGGTGGTGTTCTGTGCAGCAGCAACAAGATACGAGCGAGGACAGAATCACTTTTTATTTTTCAGTAATATTGTTGAAAATCAATATGATGAAAAAGCTAATTTATATAGCATGTGTTTTAATCAATGAACAAGAAATCTAATTGTAGCTGAGTACAAAATCAGAATTCTGTTTGTTTTTTATATTAACAGGCTAAGCTAGCTTGCTACAGTAAATTATGAATCAATGTTGCTTTTGTTATGTGCCATTCCAAAAGTTTTAGTGAAATAATGTTATTCATTATCAGATGGTGATGGTGGGTAGTCTTTGTCCACAAAAAAACGTAGCCTAGCTACTCATATTTCTGCCCTCAAATCACTATGCTACAGTTAGTGTACCAAATTCAGTTAGCTAGCTAGCTCCATGTATCATACTGTAACTAAAAAGGTACTGTGCACAATGAAATTAAATTATAATTTTTGTATATAAAATCACAGGTAGCTGTTATCATAGGAAATAGCGAAATACACATTTGCACTGTATTAAAAGCACTATTCTGTGTGTTTTTACTTTAGATACCATATACCAATTTTGTAAATTTAAATTAACAGATTATTTCAAAATAATTTCTTGTAATATTCTGAAAATTACAGTCATTATATGTATAATGCTATGCATGACAGTGGTTATTTATATAACATAAAGGAAATGTAACCATTATGGAAACTAAAAATGCCACTTCTGCCATGCATTTCTATTGTAGCTGGTTTAGAACAGGTCCCTGGTAAGATGCCTGCCAAATTGTTCCATTCTGATGTTTAGGAGCTCTATGAAATCAGCTATCTAGTGTTTTATTATCTATGGTTATGATGTTGAAGTGAGTGAGTGTTGTGTCTCACAGCCAGGGAGAAAGTGGGAGAAAATGACAGCTTCTCTCATGCGCACTCTTTGATTTGATCAGATTGAATTTGTTTCTTTGCTTATCTGTATTCTTATGGTGACTTAAAAACACAGCAGTCAGGATCAGTGAGCCAAAGCACCTGGCATAAAAAATCTGAAAAAAAAGTTAATTGTGTATTACATCTCATCGCTGCTGATGTCACTTACTCTATCCATCATCAGTAACAATGGTAGTTCTGAGGACTTTTAAAAAAACATTTCTCTCTCTAGAACTTTACAGGAATTGGCAAAGGTCCCAAATACCCCCCAAGTAGAACTACCCCTCACTACCTCCAGGCTCAAACCTGACATCCCAAACAGCCCCCTCTTCCTCCTCCAGTCAACCCACCCCTACACTTTTCAGCTCCTTCCCAGCCCAGTCAAAGCTCTTCTCTGTTCGTGTACTCTAATGGTGAAACAAGCTTCCCCTTGATGACAGCGAAGTCCCTGTCCAGTGTAAAAAAAATCTTAAACCAGCTTCAAATCTGAAAGACAACTGAGTCATATTACTGCACTAGTCTTTCTCTACCAGCACTGACTTTGCTGATTACCTTCTCTATTGACAACAAATGTGTTTAAAGTACATTGACTGTGATATGTGGGTGTCTCAGTTGTTCTAAAAACTCACTGCTTAATGACACTTGCTTGAGGAGAGATTTGGGGGAGAAGGCAGAAATCCACGGGAAAAAAAGACGACACTGAGAAACACACACAAGTTGACATTGAGACAAAGCTGTGCATAAAGAGAATAGCAAATGTACAGGAGAAGCAAGCATATTGCACTACATTCAGTCACTTTACAGAGGGAGGCGAGCCCAGACACATGGAGATGTACTGTACAAGAGGAGTAGCACTGTTAAGAGCACACAAACATTTGGAAAGATGCAGAGACAAGACATTGAAAAACGTGTCTTGCAGTTACTCAACTGCAATGAGAAAAGAATGCTCTATAGATATTAGACAGCGCTGTCAGTCTCCCCCCCTTCCCCTCTCTTTCCCTCCATCTCACACAGAATGGTGGGAGCAACAAGAGTGCTGTGTGGGTAATGTCACATCGACCGTGACCTTTCTTTGCCCTCCGTCTGTCTGCTCTTCTTGCAGGCGAGAATACATTTGTGGCCAAATAGATTGTGAGATTTAAGTTTAGGCTGTAAGGCTGGAGGTATTGGGTGATGAACTGATAGATTAGGGGCTGCCTTGACTGAGAGTGTGTTAATGGAATGGTGAGTGTGATACAGTTGGACTGTATTAGCAATTGTGTTGGGAGAAAAACTTTTTTCTTCCACTAACTTTTTGTTTTTATGTAATGTTTTATGTGATTTTCCATTACTCTGATCTTATAACTAAAAGGTGATATAAGCCTTGTCAAAGCTAACATCAGATAAAACAAAATGGAAAGCAAACAAAGAACTGGTGAGCCATTTTTCCATTTTTGTTATAGAAAATATAATGTAACAGTTTTGTGGATGGGACAATGACTCTAAAATACATTCTATACTCTGTGTTTCTTGTTTTGTCTGCTGGTCTGTCATTTGATTGTCATAACCATCATAAATCTCTTCCCCTGACATTCTCTGCCTTATCTAATAGAAACCGAAGCACACAGAAAGTACATTCAGCTGAAACAAAATCAGATGAAACAAAAGGTCAAGGAAAGTGCAAAGGCCAATGTGTTTAAAGATGGCTTGGAGCAAGTACATTTCTGTCCTCAAGACATCTTATTTGACCCAGAGTGGAAGGCAATTTTTGACCGTCAAATTAAGTCCAGGATCCTCTCCAAACCTCCACCACTCTGTGCTGACAGTGGTCTCCTAACCAGAAGTGCAAGAACACCTGAACAAAATGCAAGGTAAAGGCTCCTGGAGAGAATCCCATTGACACTAGTCTGCTTCAAGAAGCCCCTCCATCTTCCATCAGTCAAATCTCTCACCCTCAGCCTTCAAACTGGTCACTTTACCAAACCCTGGAAATCAGCCTTGGTTTCACTAATCCCCAAACCCAACACTAACACCCCCAATCAGTGAACTACTAGCCAATTAGCGTTTTTAAAAGTTTGGACAAACCCCTTGATAGAGTATTGATTGACAGGCTTCTGAAGCCACTTTAGCATGTGCAAGGCAGTGGTTTAAAAAACGTATCTACCATGGACAGTATCATGAGACTGGCAGCAGACACAGAAAGAGCTTTAAGAAACTCTTCACAGTTGCTGTTCTCTGACATAAAAAAAGGCTTTTACAAGATGTGGGACAAGGGGCTCTTGGGTGGTTTGCAGGACGTCTACCTGAAGCTCCCAAAGTGTGATGTGCACAGTTTTTTTTGGGGCGGGGGGATTTATGTCACAGCTTCTCTCCAAAGGTGTGGTTCCTTCCCTAAAGATTAACTAGCGGCAACTAACTTAGCGGCCATTGTTACTGTAGCTAGGTTTGGTGAAAGATATTGTTGTGTGTTGCAACAGTTAGCAGCTTTCCTTAATATGAAGAAGCTATTCTGATTCTGATTCTACAATATATGAGCTTTCCATATCAGTAGCGGCCTGAGCTGCAGGCTTAGCTAATGTTCTTAAAGTAAGAAAATCACGCTAGCCTTAATGCCATTGTCAAATTGCCAAAAATACTGATTATTGGCGAAGAAAACAGCTAAGGTAGATGTGAAACGGGACGACTAAGACGTGCTCATGAAAGAATGACGATTTGTTTTTTTACATTCCAGGTTTTAAATTCAAGACGTTTCAGCGTGTGTGTTAGGCATTGGAAATGATGGTCCATAAGATGGCACCACAACGCTGTGTTGCTTTACTAATAATATGGATACTATTATTACTATTAATACTATTATCTATTACTATTATTACTAATCCATTAATATTGCAGAAAAAGTAAATGTTTATATGTCCACCACCCTCCTGGTAGAAACTGTCCACCCACAACAACATCCTCTGAAATTGTTTCACTTCTCTATGAGAAAACAACCGAGCATACCATTGGTTTTACTGCAACACCGCAAACCATTCAGGAAAAGCAGAGACATTCTCGTCAACACCAACCTCCCAGTCTTTGATGAGCCCACGAACATACAGTACATCCATCGACCTGCACTGCTGACATACTGAACTTCATCTTCTGCTCCACCGGTCTGGCTGACATCCTTCATCAGTCACCACACCGAAAGAGTTCTCTTCCTGCCCTTGTCTGCTGTTCCCCCCAACTTCTCAGGACCCTGCAAAACCTAAATATAATAACTAGAAGACAAATCCAGAGAACTATAGATAACAAACATGATAACAAAAAGAATTGCAAGCTGTTTCAGCAGGCAGAAATGCTGGGGAGGATCTTCATTCACGTGTAAAAAAATAAATGACCTTGTCTTCCACAAACGGAAACAATGTCCTCCTGAAAAAAGTCAAAAACACGAAGAGACAATGCTAGCCACATCATGCGTGTCTTGAAATTCCCAGGTCAACTCGGAAATTAGCAAAAACAAAGAAAGACCATGTAGAAACCACCAACCAATGTTCACTCCTGTCCCAATGTTCCAAATGTTGCCCCAATGTTACCCCAATGATCCAACAAAATATAACTCACATCTACCTAAATCCTGACATATGAACTATTCTCCCGAAGTATCATTATTGAAGAAATAAGGATCCATCGGAAAAATACAAACAAAAACATCTGGGGAGATAAAATTGACAGGGCACTCATCAAGAGAACCCTTGATGCAGAAATATCTACACCTCTGCTCCAACATTTCGTCTTACTCATGACCTATTCTCTTTAGAAATCTCCAGTTACGATCCATAATACTGGTAAAGAGCCGTAGGATGTTATACAAGCTACAGACCTGTTAGCCGCCTTAACCATTTGGAAAACTGCTTGAGAGTGCCCTTACCCAAAGACTGAACAGACATACTGAAGAAAGGGGCCTTCTTCAAGTTCACCCGGTTGGCTTCAAAAAGAAATAGCAACCACATTTCACATTTTTGCCACATTTCAGGCTTCAAACATAAAGATATAAAACTGTAATTTTTTGTGAAGAATCAACAACAAGTGGGACACAATTATGAAGTGGAACGAAATTTATTGGATATTTCAAACTTTTTTAACAAATAAAAAAGTGAAAAATTGGGCTTGCAAAATTATTCAGCCCCTTTACTTTCAGTGCAGCAAACTCTCTACAGAAGTTCAGTGAGGATCTCTGAATGATCCAATGTTGACCTAAATGAATAATGATGATAAATAGAATCCACCTGTGTGTAATCAAGTCTACGTATAAATGCACCTGCTCTGTGATAGTCTCAGAGGTCCGTTTAAAGCGCAGAGAGCATCATGAAGAACAAGGAACACACCAGGCAGGTCCGAGATACTGTTGTGGAGAA
>JACXGI010016444.1:0-15875 GCA_016801175.1 Esox masquinongy
TTTTTTTTTTTTTTTAATCTTTATGTTTTCTTATTGTATTTCTATTATTATGATGTTTTCATTTGTTTTGATGTTTTAATTTGAGTATTTGTTTTTATGTTATTGTATTTTTATATATTTTATATTTTATTTTTCTTTGTAAAGCACATTGAATTGCTTCGATGTATGAATTGTGCTATATAAATAAACTTGCTTGCTTACATGAAATCAAGAGTTCAAACAAACTTATGACCAAATTGAACAAACCAAACGGCACGTTTCATATCCCGAAGCAGGAAACAACCTTCGCTATCTTCTCTGACGTGTCCCCATGTCCATTCATGTCACGTATGTCTACGCGAACGCTGAAGAGTGTGCCCGAATAATGCCACGCCCCCTTCCGCATCTGCTCAGTGTCGATGCCAGTCCGTCAGACCTGGAAGCTATTTCATTATGCCGTTACAATGCAGCAGCTGTGATGTGACACGACAGGTAAGTACATGTCCATCATACCGTATTGCTATGAAATGTCACAGGAAAGAGTGCAGCTGCTGTTCGCCGGCCTTTCGGAAACACGTGAGGGGAATGGATAAACTCCACTGAATGTGGGGAAGGGATTTGAAAGAAATACAACAGATGCACCCCCGATGTGTGTCCCCTGATAGCGTGCTTTTCCGAGTCACTGTGGATAAGGTTGGCGGACAGTCTCGTCTAGAGTGCGGGGCAGGCACGTGCACAGGTAAGGCTCAACCTGTGCAGAGCACACGCCCCTTTGCTCCCTAGTGCCCTTTCCAGGTGACATATATGCGTCGTCCATCCACTTTACGTGTGTCACTCACTCCGATGGGCATACGTGGTCCATTTTTTTCAACGCGCGCCACTCACTTCCAACACACAGTCCGTCCGTGTGAGCCGACAACTCCGCCCGCTTTTTCGCATTCAGCACACGCCCCCTCGGAGGGTCTGTGACCGGCACTGGTGTGGGACCAGTAGGGTTGCTGGTTTGAATACCCGATCTGACAATGCTAAACAAATCTGTCGATCTGCCCTTGAGCAATGCCCCCGTAAGCAATGTGCCTGTAGATGGTGCAGGGTTTGAGAGTCCGCCTAATGACTACGTTTGAATGGAAATTTGTAAAACAAAAAAAATGCTCAGCAGAAGAATTGAAAGTCCACTGAGCGTTAAAACAGACCGCGGCCCACCGCATCTAGTGCAGTAGACATCCCACACAGCCCACCTCTGAATGTCATGCCCACTCAAGTCAGCGTGTCAAGACGGAACTCAGGGTTTCTGATGCGTTGTGCCGGTTTTTCAACGCCGGTTCGCTGTTTTTCTGATGAGATCGCTTCGCTTAAAAGCAAATCCTCCAGGTCACATTTGCATCACCCGATCCTGAGCAGCTGACACTGGAGTCAGGGGAAGAGAGGAGATGTTTATTTGGTTTCTAATTTAAAGCAAGCAAGTTCATTTATATAGCACAATTCATACATCGAAGCAATTCAATGTGCTTTACAAAGAAAAATAAAATATAAAATATATAAAAATACAATAACATAAAACAAATACTTAAAGGCAATCAGCTCTAGCCTTTTGGCGGCCTTAAGCAATATTTTATTTGGGGCCCCCTCCCCTAGCAGTCCTTAGCGGTTGGGGCCCTAAGCGACTGCTTATGTTGCTTATGCCTAGAACCATCCCTGTCAGCTGCCATAGTATTGTAAATGTATTTGTTGGGCAAACAAAAATCATATTCCTAACTTACGTGTGTGGGCAAGATAAAATATGAATGGTCTTTCTCTGGAAAGGCCAGTTCTTAGGAGAGTGAGAGTTAAAATGAAATGCCATTGATGGCCTTAATGCTCCCATAAAGTATTTCTTCCATTCGGAAAGAAACATCATTGTTTATACTTTTAGCCTTCAGTGTTGTGTGTTTTTTCCCCAGCTGTATTTGCATACATTTGTTTGTTTAATTTGTGTATTAGTTGATCTAAATTGGAAACAGATTGGAGATTGGAATATGTCCAACTGATTAACTCGGCCTATCCTCCCCAGCAGAAGGCAGGGGGTTATAATGGAGCAGTCCCGTCCTTGTAAACCATTGGCTGGGCGTGGCCACGGAACAGTGACAGGTCCAGATCCGTGGTCCAAATGTATTCAATTATCTGTGGTGTGCACATTGACAATTAATCATTCATAATACTCCATTCCACAGTTCCTCTGTCGCTTTCACCCAATCAGACTGACTGAGGGGGGGGGGTGGTACTTACCTGAGGTAATATTATGCTAAATGGGCCCAGTGTTGGGATGGATCTGAGATCTTTCATTAATTCCGCTGTTCACTGAACTGAAGACAGAGGAGATTGACAGGGAATGGGGGTTCTGTCTCTCCTTTCACTCTCTTTCTCTCCCTCTCTCGCCCTTGGTCTCTCCGACATTCGTTCTCGAGGCTTTAAAATGAGACGGGCTGCCTTTTATCCATCCCATCCCTAAAAGGACACGGTCGCCTGCGTTCCCGACTTCCATCCCAATCCCACTGTATTTAACCTGTCTGTTAGCGTCTGTCGTGGGGAAATAAATGACTTGGGAAAACTTTGTGAAGACAAGCAAACGACTGGGTGGCAAATCCATCTGCACCCATCAAAACGCGCTAATCATACTCATCTCGTTCAGTCTAGGCAGGGCTGTTCATAATGACTTGATGGTCCATTCTGTATAATAACCCTGGTTAATTCAAACGCTGATTGCTGATTGGCTAAAAACTGCAGTACGCAAGATCGTACAACACGGGAGTGAATTGATTTTATTTTCCAATTGTACTAGCAACCAGTTTGTATTTGCAATAAGGCACCTCATCGGTCGGTTGTCCATTTTCACTATCCCGCAGCTAAAGGTTGATCCTAGGTTCTCCAGGAATTAGCCTTGGTGTCTTGGCCGTGACCCATGCCTCGTCTGGCCTTATTGCTTAATAAGTAAGCGTTTCTATTTATCACCTCAGGAGTCAGAGACTTACGTGTCAGGCGCTGGCTACGGTGAGTACTAGTAATGTAGATGTTACACTTTTCCTCTCTCCCTCGTTGCCTAGATCTGTCAAATTCAAACTCGCTTTCGAGCAGTTGAATGGAGCTCTGCAGCTGTAGCTATTGTCACTCGCAATAGAAACTCCTGGAATCCATCCTGGTTCTCTTTAATCTGTTACTCTTTGAACCTTCGACTGAGCAATGGAGCACGGTAAAGTGTTCACAATTCAAGGTTTTTAAATCCGCACTGTGATCGAGAGGCTCTGTTGTCAGGATCTGTGAACGAAACCCATTTCAGTGAGCCAAACCTATTTCAGTTAGAGGAACCTGCTTTAGTGAGTCAAACCATTTCGTGCTGAATCAAATCTGTCATCTTCTCTTCACATGCGATGCAGGATTGAGTTTGACTTTGAGCTCTGTGAAAAGATTTAAGGAAATCATGAAGGTGACCATAAACAGAAATTTCCTCTCCCTGTCACAGCAGTTCCCCCCTCAGGCTATTTCACAGTCTGACAGCCAAGGCTGTCTACAGTATCTGTGTCCAATGAGCACCAGGTACTTTAAAGACTTGTGTCTGAGCCAAATACAGACAATTAAACTAAAACAAAGTATCTCACTGAGGTGTTGAGCTACCACGAACCACAAGAACAGTTTCAATGTGTCTTGGCATAGATTCCACGAGTCTCTGGAACTCTACTGGAGGGATGGAATGCCATTCTACCAAAAGAAATTACCTCATTTGGTGTTTCGTTTACGGTGGTGGAGAGTGCCATCTAACAAGTTGGTCCAAATCCTCCCGTAGGTGTTCAATTGGATTGAGATCTGGTGACTGTGAAGGCTGGGTTGAGATCTGGTGACTGTGAAGGCCATAGCATACTGTATGATGCAGATCACTGTCATACACATCAAAATATTCAGTGACCTCTCTTGCCTTGTGGAAGGGGGCATTTTCATCCTATAAGAAACCCAATAATGGACCCTCTTTAAAGTTACAATCCTTTCCTCTTGCCATCTTGATCCGTAATCAAGGCCAACTGGGTCTTGCTCAGCATTTTTATACACGCCACAGAGCATGATAGGATGTTAATTGGTTGATTGTATTCAGAACACCTGTATGGAAGCTTCTGGATTTGTAAAGTTCCTCCACTGATTTATTCAGGTTTGTGCATTAATTTGTCACCCGCCTCTAAGTTGTTATGTGAGGATCGACTTGAGTGAGTATTGTGAACATGGGGCCATTTGACAAAATGCGACATTGAGGCTTTGTAACTGAAATGTTTGTGTGTGTACAGAAAGTGTACCATCTTCAGAATACTTACAAAGTGGGCCATTTTCACAACACTCCCCTATAACAACACTCCCCTTTCACAACTCTCCCTTTGCCTAAGGCCAGGCTGTCAATGTTTTAGGACATACGGGAAATGGCTTGGGGGGAAATGCATCAATGTGGGTTCTATTGAATCGAGCTGAATTGCAAGCCGCTGACATCTTTTAGAATGCTTATCTGCTATTATAATGCTTATATCTGTTATAATGCTTATCATGCCCCCCAACTGTCTCTGGTAGTGAGTTATTGACTGATTAGGGCCAGCTAATGACTATGACAACATTCCCCTCGTTAAGACATTATCATCGGGGAACATTATTATGATCCAATTAATGCATCATTAGGTTATTTTTTCATTAACAAAGGGAACATTTATCATTGTTGTTTGTATGAGGACAACTAGCAAAGCAACATCATTACAAATGCATTTCAAAATGTTGATTGATGAACCTTGCTTCTTTCTGACCGACTCACTGTTTCCCTGCTTTAACATGACTGTCACCTCCACTGTTTCATCAGTGTGAATTGTTTGTTAATGGACAGCAGAGATGGGGGACATATAGACCACGATAAGTTTACCTAGGGGGAGGAAAGAAAAAAGCTGGAGCCTAACACAGACTGGACACAGTCTGAACAAAGTTTTGACAGTCTGGACAGTTGTCTGTTGGTACTCATTCTGCATTCTGGGAAAAACTGACCCAAAAGGCATACCCAGCAGAACCATTTTAGATTACATCTGTGAAGGGCGTTCTTCTTTGAATTACAAAGACCTCTTCATAGAGTTCTCTTATGATAATTGCAGAATAACTTTTTAAGTTCCACATAGCAGCATTTTTTGTTTGACAATGCAGCTCCATTTGTCATCCTGACCAGTGCCTCCATCTCTATCTTTCTGGACAGCTTAGCCTAAGGTCCATGTGTAGTTATAGTTTATTATTGTGAATAAAAGACAGTGAACACAAAATGCCTAACTTGTTAAATTAAGTTGTAGATGGTATTGATGGTATTATGTGGTAAATATGGATGTCTTTGCACGTTTTGAGTCTTGACAGTATTTGCAGAGTGTGTGCCAAATTGTGTTAAGATACAAATACAGTAATTTAAATGGAAATGTGACAATTCTGAACTCTGAATTTTGCTTGTGCGTAGAAATTGACCAGGGGACATTCTTCTCAGCCCTGTTATAAATCTACAGCATATAAGGCATGTCATTAGACCAAATACTGTGTTTAAACCAGTTCAGACCAGGTACAAAACCCAAGAGCCTGCATCAGGTTCAGTCTGGGATCACCATACTCTTAACTATTTATACTTCTTTGTTATGGAGCGTTTTATTTCACAGGTATATCATGTTGTTCTTTTATTCGATCTCAGCGTCTGTGTTTTCGATCAGAAGTCTGTGTTTTTGTTCGGTGTGTTCAGTGAGCCCTTGGAGACGGTTGACTGAAAGGTAGGCCGCTGTGAAATGACTGAGTTTGAAACTCAATTTTGCGTCTCAAATTGCCCCCTGTTCCCTACTTAGTGCACTTCTTTTGACCAGGGCCCTGGCGTCCATTTAGAATGTGGCCCGCAACACTGCAGACTACAGAGTACAGAGCGGAACAAAACACCGAAAAAACTCTGCCGCACATTTTAACAGCAGGCGAAATGTGCTTCCATTACACCGCTCTCCGCCAGCCCTGTTACCCGTTCCAGTCCACTTCCTGAACCACACACACACACAGCGTAGACGTTAATCCAATAAAGAGTTGCTATTTTAGCCCGAAAAACGTGAGTCAGTGGGAGTTCAAGCGGAGACCAGGGAAGGAGGAGAGAAAGAAGAAAGCTGCTCGCCGTGTTTAATGAGGTGCCGTATAAAATATTCATACTCCATGGCACGGCGGTTGGAGTCACACTTAGGATAATTGGAACAGAATACCTGTGTGAGCGGTGGGGTTGATGGAACAATAATAAAGACCTACTGAACAGTGAGGCTTGAACAAAATGAGATGGAAAGGTGGGGGGTGGGGACTGAAAGATGACCGTGGCTTCTTTCTGAGCTCGTGCTGTAGCTATTGCGGCGAATAAGGGAAAGACGGCATACAGTAATAACGGACGAACATGGGTGGGATAATGTCAGCCTTGCGTTGATTAGATAGTAGCTGGGAGCTTGCCAGGGATTGACTGTATTTTTGTTACATGTACTGATGGAAATGTGGTTTGGAATGTTAACACCCAGAATGCACGCAGTGTTTATTTCTACACTTACCTTAGCATTTTCGTCATTTATTGCCCCCAGCAACTTACTGTTACCGTCACCAGCTACAGTAGATCAAAAAGATAAAAACACACCACAACCAGTTTCAGTGTGTTGACAGGATTTTCATGTTACATATAAAAAACACCACTTCAGAATTTTATGTTTCCATAAATTACCTGAAAGTATTTGTAAAACAGCATTTTTATTATAGGTGAAGGGGGATGTATTGTGATTTTTTTGGGGTCATATCACCCAGCCATAGCTGACATCCATGGACTACAAATCTTCTGTCAAGTAAAGGTAGCTTAAACTCTTAGTGGTATCGTGCTAGGGTCTTTCACAACATACAGGCTACCTGGGCTTGACACGTTCTAACACAGTATGTCACTTCCAGGTAAGCTACTCTCAGCTGAATGTGTGTACTGAGGAATTTCAATGCCCCTGGAAAGGGAATACCACTGGGAGTATAAAGGCCACGTTTTTTCCGACTGATATCAAAATGTATGAGAGCACCATCAGCACCCACATTTATGTTTACCCCTTGTCAGACCCACGCTGTTCCCCCACACTGGGGCGGGACGAGGGAGACAGTTGGCAGTGATTAGTGTAGCCTGTCTTATTAAACTTGAGTCCTGGGAGAAGGGAGTCTGGGGATTAGTGATGTCTGATCATGAATGGTGCTTTCAGGCACACGTCCTTATTAACGGCACCGTAGCAGGGATGTAAAATATTTTGGGGAGTGATATAGCCGTAGACATGACACTTCATCCTAATAGGCTTTTGTCTGAGCTTCTTTTTCTTGTCCTCTGTACGTGTGGAAACACATTGTTTGCTTAAAACTGTGTCGAACACGTGTTATGCTAAAGTTGTCTTTTTGTCAAGCAACACATGATATCAGACCTACATCCTAAATGGGTTAAATTGGGAGGGTGGATCACTTTTGATCAGTTCTGTAAATCAAAACTCTCTTTAGAATCTCTGCTTCCACGGTCTTCTTCATAAGCCACTCACACAAACCTGACACAGTTTCCATTACATTAATGTAAATCCCACTATCTCTAACATGCTGAAACTACCAATGGTAGTGAATAAGCATTCACTTAACGGTAACACAAAATAATAATAAAACCACTTGATTAAAAAAACGTTGTTGAACTATGACGGTTAGTTTGAAATTGGAGGAGAAATGCTATTCATATTTTACGCCACGACTCAACTAGCACATATAACTGCTGTAATGTAACACCTGGTTCATCTGATGTTATTGCAGAGCTCTGTTTGTCTCTCGGGCTCATCGTCCCTCTCTGAAGTGTCAGTAATCTGCTTTCACCATTGATCTGGCAGAGACTTCAAGGCTCAATTCAATCAAAGTCGTTTTCCTGTATTTACTCAGTTGCTCAATAGTCTAATTAAAGATACTTGTCTGGGGTGTTTAAGTCACCAATGACTACCACCATATCATGCCTTATCAAAGGTTAGCTTTCTCTTTTCAGAGTTACAAGTGTGGTTGCATTCGGTGAATGTTTTAAATGTAGACTTTGTGAACCTGTCTACAGCAGATTGGAATTAGTCCCAGCCTATGGTGGATTGGAATTAGTCCCAGCCTATGGTGGATTGGAATTAGTCCCAGCCTATGGTGGATTGGAATTAGTCCCAACCTGTGTTGCATCCCCTGTCCTTTCTTTCCTACTCTGCCCCGTTCTTATATTTACTGCCCTGGTTATGTCACTAATGCGTCTATGTTAACAATGGTGACTCTACACGTTTCTAGAGTCGGTAATAACAAACAATAAAAAAAATCAATGTTTGTGATTTGAAAATGTAGATATATTGCTTTTTTTTTGCTTAATGAACACATCATGAACACAACTAATTAAACGGGGCATTTGTTTACCAATTTTTATCGACCAGATGGAGCGATGCCTCTTCCCCATCTTACTCCATTGTAGTCCATTTCTGCAGGATCATTAAAATGGCTTAGAGAAGAACACAGCGCAGCAAAGTGTCATTACTCTGATGAAAGCAAATAGATTGTATTGGCAAAAGGATTTCCAGAGAACAATCGGTGGCTCACCATCCAAGAGATCATCTGAGAGCACGGGAATATGATTTGTTGCCTCTCCCTATTCCGTGCCATGGAGGACATGAAACGGCACATATGGCCCATACCTCCTGAAATCCCCTTGAAGCAGTGAATAATGATGAAGTCAAATGAACAACACAAGTCAAGTCTCACTCAAAATGATTAATCTGGGTGAAGCTATAACAGAGCAGTGTGTGTGTGTGTGTGTGTGTGTGTGTATACAGTGAGTGTGTCTGTGTGACAGGCTGAGACCCAGGGCAGTGGAGCGCTGGCGGTGACGTAATTTGACCAAAGGGGACATTGGGGACACTCAGGCAGCTCCAGCCTTGAAGTGCCAGGTGGTTTGACTCGGCCATGGGCTTCCAGCCAAGTCTCCCACTCCTTGGTGATGCTGCTGGGGGGGCAGTTACACAAACCGCGGGGAACAATCGGGGCCTTGTGTGAGTCAAAGATCTCCGTGTCACTTCACATGGAGCATGCCCAGAAGGCACCTCTGACATGGAGCATGCCCAGAAGACACCTCAGACAGCGGGAAAGGCCTTGCCTTGTTGCAGCGACTCCGTGGCGGGTGCTGTGGAGTTGAAGATCAAACCACGTGTCCTCGAAGCCACCGTGCCGCCAGGGCTTCCTACGTCCAGATCACGCTGCTCTCTCTCTCGACCGGGAACCTTTTACAGGCACGCGTGTGTCGGAGGCGATTGCACTCCCCTGCCAATGACGCCGGTTGAGCTCACAGGTGACCGACCTACCACAAGGAGCCACTTGAGCGCGATGACATAAGGCAGCCCTGCACGACATCCATCCACCCCGGGTTAGGGTTTAGGCAATTTGCAGGCCGGGTCAACCTACTCATTCTATATCAAAGTGGCACATCAAAGTGTGTGGTTCCAGTAGTAGACCATTTTGCTGTGACATCTAATCGGTTTGTGGCTTTCTGACTCTGAGTTTCGGATA
Source organism: Esox masquinongy (assembly GCA_016801175.1). NCBI lineage: Eukaryota > Metazoa > Chordata > Actinopteri > Esociformes > Esocidae > Esox > Esox masquinongy. Next base: position 9,598 of record JACXGI010016444.1, read on the forward strand.
ACACATCTAATTGCACCAGAACAAAAGACAAATTAACCATTTTAACTCTCATGATGCAATTATATCCCAAGATCAAATCGATGAGGTATTTACTATCTTAGAAGGAATTCGGTATGAACTGTAGATGCATTACGACAACAAAAACACTAAAGAATATCAATATCACAGTGTTGGGTTAAAGCAGATTATCTGACAGCATGACGAACAGCTTTAGGCACGGTTATTGATTAAAGTAATTAACGTAATACACAAGGCCGCTCTCTAAATATCAACTGAAAAGCCAGTCAATAAAGTCCAACTCAATATATTTTACATTTGTCGTCCCATCCTTCGGCTTTCACACTCTTCTCTCTGTCCAACAATGTGCCGAGATTTGAATAAAACGATTTTGTGTATTTTTTAGGAGTAAACAATGCTTTTAAATATGTTCTCAAAGCACTTAAAATAAACATTTTGTCATTGCATTTTTAAAAATAGAATGACTACATGCACAATGAAACTTACAGAAATGCTTACAGCACAATGAATGTGTTACAGAAACCATGAAATGACATGACACTTAAAAGACAACCTGGTATATGAAGGGTTTATATAAAGTCAAATGAAGGTGCTATGATAGTATAAAGAACCTGTTTGAAAGACAGAATAGGGCTAATCTGAAACACACAAATTGGTTATTCAGTCTTATTCAGGCACATGTTTTTAAACAGTGTTGCGAAAGCAGCGCAAGTGTCATACAATCAAATGGAAAAATGCTAATATTTCATGGCATAAAAGTGAATGGCAATAAGAGTCTGTTGGGATTACTTTTCGTGGAATTCCACCTTCATTTTGTTATTTCTTCGTTATTTTGACAGATTAGAAGCCGGAGGAGAAAAAGTGAAAGTGGGACAGGAAGAAGAGGGAATTAAAATCCAGACATCTGGAGCAGTATGATGGTACATTTATTGGAATTTCCAAACAAATGTAGACATACAGTATAGAATAGAGGTAAGCGGGTGAATTTAAATGTACTTAAAACGCAACTGAGATATACTGAACAGTGAATGCAAGATAAGGCAAGTTGTATAATTGATTTGTTAATTTCATTTAAATCAAGTAGAAATCCAATATAATATATTGCTAAAAAATTGGACACATTTAATAACGGTATTTTAATAAAGAGCATCTATGTAAACGCAAGTCTGATTTTAATTGCCTTGCACTATTTTTAGAGGAGTGTGGGTAATTAAAATTTCAAAGTTATCATTGTAAACAATATGTAAATATGTTGATTTGTAAAATATTGAATATTGTAAAATATTAAGCAGATTGCTGTGCCAAGAGGTGTGATGGATCATGATGAACGGATAAGAAAACCATCAGGTAGGTTCATTGGGAAGATGAATGATTCACACTTTTCTAATTATAGTGGTGTAGACTAACTGGGGAGACCTGGAATGCTCGCTGTGAAACCTTTAATGTCTGCCAGTGGATTGAAAATGTTGCTTAAAAAAGTGTGTAAAACCAGACCAAGTATTTAGATGAATACTTAGTAATATAATACTTTCTTAATGCACTTAAACATCTAACTGAGTACCCATAAAACCTTTGCACAATACACAGCTGGTGTGTCTGTCCTTCCTATTGGTCTGGATTTCCTTGGGTTTATCGGGTCATGCATAAGGAGAGAAAGCCCTTCCTCTAGGCCACTTTATGATAATGAAACCTCTCTATTCTCCAGATAGGACCCTACACCTACCTTCTAAAGCGTCTTAACGCAGACAAACCCACACTGTAGACCCTGGGGCTGTTCGGAACCAGAGTGTCTCGCTGGTCCCTTCCATGTGTTCCAGACAGGTTACGGACATGGTGACCCACTCCGACGGCTACCCCAGGCCCGATCCTCCGTACGCCGGCCGCGCACGTCGGCACAACCGTCTAAATGCAAAATGGTTAATCATCCACGAGCCTCACCTCCGGGCCGCGCGTGAGTCGCCAACACACGCTCCGTTGTGCTGCTGCGCGGTGGGTCTGCTGTGAACGCGCAACGCGGCACCATCAAATATTCAAAACACCATTAGCCCCCCGCTGTGGTTCCTCCGCCAGCGCAGGAAGCCCACACCCGTGGTGACTCGCAGCCGTTGTAGAAAACGTTTGGGGGGGGGGGAGTGTTGGAACGTCGGTCTGTAAGTTTGTGATCCTCTTTTATGTCTCATGTGCCTTTAATAAGATCAGGGAATGTTTCAACCCCAGATATGCATGGACATTATTTAAAGGCTATTTATATTTCTATACATCACTGGTTTCAAGGAGCCTCTCTATAATTCAAAACAACAGAATGTATAAAGAGAATGTGCCGCCAGTCCAACCGTCCTGCCACCGTTGACTTGGATGGAGGACATTGGTTCTATTTATTCTATTTCTGTGATCTACCATATCTGCATCCATTTGACGCTCATTATTCTCTCAAAGGAAAGTTAATTACACATTCACGTAGATGTCGGCATTTGACCTTCCGTGACCCCAATACATTCGCTCTTTTCACCCCCAGGGGGAAACAACAGATGCAGCTTAGATCAAGAACTGGGGCAATTAAACACAGATCTACCCCAGACAGGTGTTCTCTGACACCGATGCAGGGGGGAGTCCTAAATGCAGATTATTATCAGGGCAACAAACTGCGGTAGAAGGCCCAGTATGTTAAAATGTCTAATTAGTTTCAGACGAATGTGGCAAAACAGAAGACTAGAAGACTGCTTGAATGGTACACATGTTACTTAAAACAAATATATTCGATATCCATGAATATTTGATGTCATCTGTGTTCCTTCAGCAAATGTAGTTTGAAAATGATGGTAGTTCATTGTAGTTGGCCTTGAACTATATGTTCTGGCCTGTTCTTGTAAGACTAAAACCATCATTCTCTGGTTCTCGTTATACAGAGCTCACTTTAGAGTGGACGAACCAGGGAGATCATGTTTAGCATCCTTCAGGGCTGTCCATGACAGACTTTGAACACTCGCTGCTTTCAAGCCAACATAACCCGCTTTTTTTGTTTGGCCTTCGTATTATTTTAGATTTCTTTTAGCATGCAATATGAAAATGAGAATGCGAGATATGGAAGAAAAGAGAGAATGAGAGCGAGAGAAAAATAGTTGTTCTTCTGAAGCAAGCCCCCTGCCGTGGGTTGAACTCAACTAGAACCTTGAGCTACTTCTGGTTTGCAGCCACATCTCACAGAATTATTTGACTCCTTTTCTGATTTCATTTCTCCGTCATGCACCTCTGTATGAACTGCAAGGTGAGACGTTTGGAAGGTTTGTGTCAAAGAAACATCAGTCGTGTTTTAGAGAGCGCTGCAGGACTTGGGCTCATTTTTTGAAAGTCAGCCACACTACACCAAACATCGTCTTCAGTTGTGTTTTATTGTCTCTACAATCCCCGTAGAAATGAGACATTATTGCTGTTTCGCATTGAGGCTAAGAGACAGACAGGGCGTGCCTAATGTACTGTAAAGACACTGTGACAACACAGTCAATTACACAGGCAGCATAACGGGGACGTTTCCATATTATGTTCTCCTTTGTTTAAACAACATAATTATAATGCGTCATGGAGATGGTTAATTTGTCGCGTGGCAGCAAACCTACGAGACAGGGCCCAACCTCTTTCCCATATGTTGTACACATTCCACCTCGAGCATCTGTCAGAATGTATATTACACACACACACACACACACACACAGACCCATACACACACAAGCATTTCAAGGACATATCAATTAGTAGCAGTGGAAGCAGACAGATGGCTGTGAAGGACAGTTTCTCTGCCTCAGGTGAAAGGCTTTTGATGACAGGGAACAACTGTCAACTTGAACGCCTCTGATGATCCTTCGAGTCACACATTTCCCTCTGAGCGTCTTTCCCTCCATCTCTCAGTCCATTCTCACTTTCCCTCCACTCTCCATCTCTCACTCTCTCTCTTCCCCTCTCTTTATCCTCTTTTCTATCCTCCCACTTTCACTAATTTCTCTGTCTTTCTCTCTCAGACACACAGCTTCTAACAACAGTAAGGAGTGAATGGGTGACTTGAGGTTATGATAGATTTGTCAGAAATCTTTCTCTTATCTCTGTGAGTAGAAGAATAAGGAATTCACAATCTGAAAGACATGGATGTGAGTGAAAAACTAAAAGCCATAAAGCCAGTGGAAACCAAGATTTTCCAATTCCAGTTTTTCAATTACAGATTAGTGTGGGCGCAATCTGTTTGCCAATCAGACATCAAAGTCACGAACACAGAGATTTCCCCTCATCCACTGACAAGATAAAACAAGTAAACAGAATGAACCTCTTATCTGACAGGCACCAGGACAATCGTGGTTTTGCCGTACAGATGCGGTGGAAAGACCCAAGGCGTATAACGGCGTCACAGCCTTGTAGCAACCTGTGTTGGGAGCCAGATAAACTGAAGGGTGTGAGGAGACACCAAAAGGAACCGCAATCAATTATCTTGCTATTGTCTCACATTCATCCATAATTAATTGCGGACAAAGACATCCATCCTCGCTACCAACAGAGTAAAACAAAGGAGCAGGCTGCTGTGTCTGTTTCTGTGTGTGTGTGTGTGTGTCTCTGTAAGTGTGTATGCGTTAGTGCATGTGGCGGCGCTTGAGGGAGAAAGTCATGAATAATAAGGACAAGCAGCAATCAACAACACCAACAGATACATAAAACACTTGTAAAGCGAAGGAAGGACAAGCTGAGGCAGAGCAGACGATGCACACCCCTCTGAGGATGTAGAATGTGGTAGAAGAAACCAGACTTGGCTGGGAGGCAATGGAGGTTCCATTATCTTCTACTTTTCTCAAACAATGTGTTTCTTGGTGGGCCATAAGATTTGCATTTACATTTTGGTAACTAAGTAGACATTGCTAGAGCATTGCTGAGCATCGTCCTGCACTGCAAAAAATGTTGCCAATGGAACAAGACAATTTAACTGTATTTGAGGAGATATTTGCTTGAAATAAGTGATAATAATCTGCCAATGGAACAAGACAAATTACACAATATTCAATGCATATTTTCTAAAAACAAGCGGTATAATCTAGCTTGTAAAGAAAAATATACCTTATTTTAAGGATGCTAGGGTTTTTAACCTGAGAATAAGATAAATATACTTACCATATATTTTTTGCAGTGTGACAGTGTTTTTTCTTCACATAGCCAGGATAAACCACCCAACCTCAGTCACAGTACAATTGTTTTCACTAAACGGTTTTTCATCAACACAACCAGTTCTTGTAGAGAAGTAGTTTTATTGCTGTCAGATACATAAACAGCAATGGCTTCTCTGTCTCCCCATCTCACTACACATAAGAACATAACGTCTACACAACGTCTACACAATGCCCACTTTAACAGCACACGTGGCAAATTAACGGAGACACGGAAGCTCCGCAGACATTTAGCCCAGTCGAAAGTTAACAAATGGCAAAACACAAAATGATAAACATAAGATAATGATCCTGGCGTTCCTCGTTCCATCTCTCTGACTTTTGACCCGAACCCCATTTGGGGAGCATGGCGCTGTGTGGAATGTCAACGTACAGTAGCTCATTACTCATCCAGAGGTAATCTGTCTTTGTTTATTTCTGATGCCCCAACACCCCCAGGGGCCTGGACTGAGCTTCATTTCCATTCATTATCAGAGAGACAACAATTAGACCACGTTACGGCCCCACCCAGAGCTGTAGATCTTGGCGATCCATATCTGTCATTGAAAATCACTGTGTCATTCACAACGTGTCAGAGTTAACAATGATTAACTGATTCAATGGGATATCCAACCATCACCACTCCTAATGGACACCTTTAAAATCCCTAGATGGCAAAGAGAGAGAGAGAAGTGGAGAGAGCGTTCATATCTTGGTACCCTGGTGGGGACAAAGAAAATTCACCAGGATGGCAAAACGAGGAACATTTGGGGCCTTTTTCGCTGATACCCATGAGGAAAAGGGCTCTTAAGGGTCGGTATACCCGTTTCCTGGAGATCTAATATCCTGTAGGTTCTCTTCAACCGCGTGTGTGACTAACCTGATTCAGCTTTTTCATCCAGCCAATTATTAGAATCAGGTGTGCTAAATTAGAGTTGGAGAGAAAACCTCCAGGACAGTAGATCTCCAGGAACAGGGTTGGGCAGGTAGGGTAAAAGTTACAACTGGTATTTGGGTTAGAATCCGGGTTTAGTGTTTGGAGTCAGGGTTGGACCTGGGAGTGTCCTGGGGGGGGGGGGGGGG
>JACXGI010016445.1:0-15873 GCA_016801175.1 Esox masquinongy
CACACACACACACACACACACACACACACACACACACACAGATAGCCTTCATTTTGTGAAGAAGGTGCAAACACAACTGTCAGTAATCAGCTCCATGTTTGTCTACAGTATGTGCTGGACAGAGACGTATGTGTCTGACTCCTCCAACAAGCATTGTTAAATCAGATACTGTGGCTTTCACACTGAAATGTTTGCACAGCAAACATGTAGATTCATAACCCACGGTGCCAGTATGGGTAGGTCTAAACTCCCACAAGGGATTTTTTTTCCAAGCCACTGAGCATTAACTCTTGTTGCTTGCTCTTTGGAGTTTTAGGCTGGGTGTCTGTAAAAGCACTTTGGGACAACCGCTGTTGGAAAAAAAAGGGCTTTATAAAATACATTTGATTGATAGATTGACAAACACGCTAGTTGGGCATTTTGAGGGTAATTGGGCATTTTGAGACTGACAGCTAAACAGGTGGTTTTTACCTTCAAAGTCGTGGACGACAAAGTTCACTGGCTCCCCCGTCTTGGGTGTGAACTTCATCTCCAGTCGGCCTGGTCCAGGTACAACAAAGTCTGTGGCCTTGTACTGTAGGGAGCAGACAGGAGGGGTCAGTAGAAGTACTAGACAGGTGCTCCATCTGGTGGAGGAAAAGGGTAGTGGACTCCATGTCAGCCGGAACAAGGAACCAGTAGATCAAATGTGTAGGAGGCAGCGGCCTTAGACCAACCACACAGTTTAATGCTTTCATTTCAATATATTTAGTCAGACATTTCATGCTTTACTGGACAGGAAAGTGTTGAAAGAGTGGAGGATTTTGTTGAAAGAGCACTAGGTGGGATTTTGCCTCTAAGCTTTACATTTAAGTAATTTATCTGATGCACTTATCGGACTTACGCATGTCAGAGATTACTATAGTTACCAGATGTTTGCAGTTTACAAAGAAAACAGCATAGAATGACTGAGCTAACTGGAAGCCGGGAATCGTTAGGCGACCACGACAACATGAGGGTCAGGTTGAAAATGTAGCCCGAGTTTCACACACTACTCCTGTGCAGTGATCTTTATTGATATTAAGGCGCATTTCATAAAATCTGGAAAACTGAGGGCATTCAAATCAAGTGCACTTGATACTGTACAAAAGGTCAAAAGTGGATTTAAACACTTATGTGCTAGCTCCTACAATAATTAAGTCTGTTAGTCAATAACAAAGGTGACAATCACGAGTCAAGTCAAAAATGAGAGTCTGCTAAATTGTTGTAAATGTATTTAAGGCTATATCCCAAATTTGCTCACATCTCGTTTTAGCTGAATTAATATTGTACTCAAAATTTGGTAGCACAGCCTTTGGTGTGCACAGCCTTTTGGTAGCCTCCCAGATTTGAAAGGTGTCTCCCAACTGCTGTTTTCAGATCTCTCCAACTCCATAGGTTTTCATTTAAATCTGGTCTCATTGCTGAAAAAAATAGAGGGCTGTTCTGAACCATTCAGGGGACCTTTACGAAGTGTGTTTGGGACAATCCTTGGACTTAGATTGAGCTTTCTTACATTGGGATCAACATTGCTCTCCAAAATTACTTGGTCTCTCCTGATTTCATGATTCCATGCACATGTTCAAGGCACCCAGTGCTAGAGGCAGCAAAGCAAACCCACAACATCACTGAACCTCCTCCATTTTGACTGTGTGGAAGGTGTTCTTCTCTGAAGGCTTTGTTTTTTCTGTAAACATAGCATGGTTTCTCCATGCTCATTGCACAACACACAGTGACCAAAAAAACATAATGATTGATTTTTATATTGCAGATACCCGCAACTAATTCCAAAGTAAAAGAGAATCACATGCTTGAAATGTAATTATATCTAACTACTTCTTGAACGTGAAAATAATGTTGTCTAGGCCATTTTAGGATTTTTTGTGGAATAAGATTTAGTAAATGGTTTAGATTTGTTTTTGTTTTGTTAAATTGCAAACCAAGGAAATACATACTTGGATAAAATTTAGATTTTTAAATGTAAAAATGTTCAGGAAGTAATCTTTCATTATTTGAATAAAGCCCAAGGGTGCCCAAGTTCTCTTATATTAGAGAGTTGAAAATAATTAAGCACATCCAACAGATGCAGGACAGAAACAGAAATGAAAATAGAAAACAGCGTCTCCCACCGTGCTCCCATGGTGAATTTGTTTTGACACACATGAAACGGACAATGTTTTGATCTGAATAGGACAGAACTACAGTAGTTGGCTAATAAGACATTTTTCACTAAAGATCAGGGTCCGTGTTCACAAAACATCTTGCGGCTAAAAGCAGCTCCCAACTTGCTCAATTAGGATAAACTCTTAAAAACAATGGGCGTGTCAGTCCTAACTATAGGACTCCAAAATGTTTGCTATGTGAAAAGAGTATTTCACATAGCGTTTTAGCACTAAAACCAGCTCCTAAATCAGTGATGAGATACAGGTAGTCAAGAGGACTCCTGAATCACTGCTGCCGGGAATCCGCCTCGTAATCAGGTCGACGTTTTAGAAACATTTATTGATACTGAGCTTTTAACAAGGTATCGCCTTAATCGCGAGGGTGTGATAATCATAGAGGTAGTCAGGGATGTTGTCACTTCACCAACAAACAGAAACAACCCAATAACACTGGAGATCACAGTTGTTAACGAGCTGCCAGACATGTAAGAGGCTGACAATTAGCTGAACATATCTAGACTAGTCAGTATGTCATTCTTGGTTTCATGTTTAATCAGTGACAATCCTATTTTTATTTGAACAGCATTATTTCAAAACAGCAACATGACACATCCTTCTACAATATTGCTATGATGAATTCACTGACAAAAACCCCTCCTCTATCAACCAATCACTGTGGGCATAAGCTTGTCCATGGAACATGACATCATCCATAGCAACAGGGTCAACCCCGCCCTTTCCCTTAGCTTAAGACTTCTCCCCATTCCTTAGTAAAAGTTGGTCTCAGCAGCTTTGTGAATCGGTTTTAAGAGGAATCTCCTAACTAGAAACTTTTACTGGTATTTGGGAGGCCTCTTAGTGGTAAGATAAAATGTTTTGTGAATATGGCCCCAGGATTGTAGATGCAACAGGAAAATGCCATCTAAAATACACTAGAAACAGACATGCATCCTGCTTATCTTGGATTCAGGCCGTACCTAGTCTCACGAGACCACACCTCCAATCTCGTCCGGCCTCCTAGTGACAAGCTAGGCCTGGTTTAAGAGGCTAGGCTTGCCTAACAGGGTTCTCAAAATCACTAACCAACCCACTGGTCAACATATTTGTCTGGAGCTGGAGCTAACTGACACGGTGCCAGGTAAGATGACATGACTCAGGACCTGCAGTATGGTATTAAGACATGGTTCCAGAGAGACTGTGTGTCAACATCGTGTTCCAAAGGGCAACGCGTTTAATCACTGACTGACTGAGCCTCTAGTGACAGCCACAATTCCCTGCCCGCCCACCTGTCCGTCTGGGTGGGGTCAGACCAGCGCACCGTAGCGAGCGTGAAGTTACACGCATTATCAGTTAGGGAATGTACATGAACGTATCTCCCTCCATTGAAAATGAGTAAACAAAGACAAGGTCTGAAACATTGCTTCATCTACCAACAATGACCCAGAATCCATTCTTTCCTCCATGAGATATTCACCTCACCTATCTCTTCAGAACAGGGCGTGGCGAGAGACCTAAAGAGCCGTTCACGACGCCGGGAGTGAACAGTCGATGAAACGAAGGCTTGGTAAAGGTTACCTGATCTCCGTGGGCATGCCTGCCGATGATGATGGGTTTGACCCAGCCAGGGACCAGGCGTGGGATGTTCTTACAGATGATGGCCTCCCTGAACACGGTGCCCCCCAAGATGTTCCGGATGGTCCCGTTGGGCGAACGCCACATCTGTTTCAGCTTGAACTCCTCCACCCGCTTCTCGTCCGGCGTGATGGTGGCGCACTTGATGCCGACGTTGTAGCGCCGCGTCGCCTCCGCCGCCTCCACAGTCACCCTGTCGTCCGTGGCGTCACGGTTCTCCATGCCCAGGTCGAAGCTACGGAAAGGGGCGGGGAGGTCGGTAGGGCGATGGGCAGGGAGGATAGAAGGTAAGAGTGGAAGGGAGGGAGGGAATGGAGGGGACAAGAGAAAAGGGAGGAACATTTTGTTACTTTCAGGGAGGAAAGAAATGCCCTAAAAATCATGTGGGCCTGTGGAACTAATCTGTGTGACATGAAACAATTCGCATTAGTAGACTTCATTCTCATGAAATCCTATTTCATTCTGACATAACTGTGTTTTTCATTGATATTCCCTTTAAGTCTTTAATGAATTAAGTGGGGATTACCCATCCAAAGCAGTACCTCAGATGACTGAGCCAGCAGTTACATCAGAGCCCCACAGAAGTGGAGTAAAATGGGACCCAGTAAACAACAAGGCCTTTGTATCAAGAGAAGCAGGAATTTAACACTTAAGTGCACTGCACACCACTACCTTGCTGCATAGCAACAGGAACGTCAATACCGTTCATTTGTTAGACTTGGGGGGTAGCCATCATTACGAACAACTACCGTTCATTTGATACCAACTTCTAGGAGTGACTGAATACTGTGCAACCCTTTTCTAATAAAGAACGGTGCTAAATGTGTTAAACAAAGTCAGTGTGCATGTGTTCAGTTCAGTGTGAAATACATAAAGCCCAGACGGAGTCATCAGAGCGATCGGTGTGGTGTGAAGCAGATCCCTGCAACAGTGCAGAAGATGCATGCAAACAAAGAGGCCAGTCTTGACAGGCTATGTGACTGAATTCATGTATTGCTCAGCTGCTTGATTAAGTTCTCTCTCTACCAACGGGGATGGAACGAGGAGCTCAATGCTCTCTTTTTGCAAGTTGCCGGTCAAATGTCTCCTGTTCTGAAATCGAAACGATGCCAAAACCTGCAAAAACTGGATTTACTCAAATAAACACACCCTTGAACTGCTGCTACTGGTTAGTGCTTCACATTCCTTCCTGACAGGCACGGCAGCAGTTTCTATATTGTTTCACGTCTACTTTGTGTTTTCTGTCCTTGTTTTCTCTCCTACCAACAGCACCATTACATCAAGTAATATTCAGAATATGGGTAAATGTACGTGGCATATACAGGTGATATAAGATCAGTTCATGTAGATCTGCCCACAAAGGATTATAAACCCCCAAATACATGACTATGTGCATGTATTGATACTTATTCAGTCCCTTGGGGGTTTTCCCTAAAGCTGGGCATTGTGTTAAGTTGAACTAAAACCTTTCACCCAATTTCTGTTTCAGCCCTTCCCACTAGGCATAGAATTACAACAATGTACTGCTTCACTGAACACATTGGCAGTGGGGTGTGAGATGGGGGGGATGTCACACAGGGCTGTCTTCTGTCACGTCACACTCTAGCAACTCCTTGTGGTAGGTCGGGGCAACTGCAACTCAATTGTGGTTGTCTAACTCTAAATCAACCCAAAAAACACATCATGATTTTTATAATGATTTGAATACATTTTTGACAGAGGTTTTTATTTTGACAATGACTGACCCCATTGTTAATAGAATGACTATTCCACCATATCCTGTTGTGTCATAACTGAAAATGTGGTGAAAGAAGAACTCGTAAGCCCTTATAAACAGACCTCAAACTTAATTGGTAGTTCTCAGAAACAGCAACAGCTTTGCTGAAGACCCTTAAAAGCTCATGTACATTATGATAATCACAACATAACAGCCAAAGTCCTGTGTGGGTCTGTGCGTGTATGTATGTGTGCGGTTACTATCAGTGCAGTCTGAAGTTTAAGTGCAAAAAGAGAAGTGGCGCAATCAATGAACTAGGACTGAAACAGCTCAAAAAGCACACCTTCATTACAGTAGAATCTAGATTCAATACATCACATCTATATCAATCAGCTGTGTTTTACACACCTTGGGACATCCTTCTTAACAGATATTTTATTACTCATGACTCAAAGCACCCTTCATCTGGGATGCACAGCAGAAGCCAACCACTGTCTTCTACCTAGAGACTGAAACACTCCCGCGGAACTGACATGTCACAGGGGACACTGTAAAAGAACAGTACAGAAGGTGTTGCGTAATAATATGCAGCACTCGTCTCCTTGACACTGTGTATGGGTCAAAGGTTAATCAAGGCACATCTACATCGTGTCTCCTACACTGTGGGCCAGGGGTTCTCCAGAGCACCTGAACCCCTTCCACAAACTGTGCAAAGTGCAAGTCAGGTATTTAAAGGGGCCATATAGAAGATTTGTTTACAGCTAGCATAAATACATGTGTAAATGACCTGAAGAAATCTGTAGTTTTTGTCTAAAGTTAATGTCTATGAAATTGGGTTAGGGCCTGAGGTATTGCCCCATTTAAACGTTCTCGCCGGTCTGTCTATCAGTTTGCATTGACTTGTAGTGTCCTCATACTCACTTTAGACACTTCCAGTACAACCCCCCCACCCTAAACCACCCTGGACTAGCTGAAACTACGCAGGCTCGTTTGGTAAAGGATGAGGAGACAAGTAATATTACTGCTTAAATTTTGTCTTGTAAATATTTTCGACACAGGGATGCTTTAACAGGAGATTCCGAAAGATTACATCAACAAGCAGGTGAAACGTGAATCACAGAGAAGCTTTACATTGTGTTGACTAGCTCGCCTTGTGTGACAAGTCTGCTAAACACAGTAGCTGGAGCTGCTCTTTCTTGCAGTGCAAGTCAGAGTTGGGTGTTGCTGACTCAAACATGTTTCGGAGGGAGATCTACCCAAGATCAGTACTAAAGGCAGAACTGAATAAATTATTGGTTGACCCAGTGGAGAGAGCTTAAGCCCAAACTTTGAAGTCACTCAGTTTAACGTTACATTTAAATTTAAAATGGTTAGGGTAAGACTAAAAAAGTTAGACTCAGGTTAAGGCTGATGATAGGAGTTAAGAGGCAAAGGGTAAGCACAAACCCTCGTCAAAATGTCCTCTGAGAGCATTCAGCCCATTTAAAATACAAATCCCACCCTCTGTATTCTGTCTAGCAATCACATTCATGTCTGTCCTCATGGCAGATCTCCACTGTGACAAAACCTTCCAGCTGCTGAGATCCTTCAGATCTTTCCCCAGTCTCAACAGGGTCATACCCACTTTAAAGGGCAAATGTACGCAAACTGAAAGGGACCGCCAGAACTGGTTCCATAGAAATGCTTGTTTTAACTGCAAAACAATTTCTGGTACTAATCCACTTTGCTCCGGTGGGCACTAACGAGCACAGGTCCAGTTATACGAGCAGGTATAACCCACCTGTGCAGGTCCATCTCCAAGTAGGGGAAGATGAGTTTCTCCTTAATGAGCTCCCAGATGACACGGGTCATCTCATCCCCCTGCATCTCCACCACCGACCCGGCCTTTATCTTCTGAGACATCCTAGACCCTGTGGAGGAAGGGTGGGGGAGGAAAAAGGGGGAGAGGACAGAGGGGGGCATAGAGACAGGGAGAGGTATAGAGAAGGGGTGTCAGAGTATAAAGAAAGTGGCAACAAGCAAGCCTGAGATTAATCCCGCACACCTTCACGTTATCCATCCTGAAAAACATTTCAGGATGGATAACGTGCGGGCCATTTTAGCTGGCTGACAGGACAAACAGAAAATGAATCAAGATCATTAATAACTGGAACTGCAAGTTGCCAGACCAGTGAGGTAGCATTTTTCTATATTTTGTTGAGATGAAATCTTTAGTTGTAAAAGTCTAACCGATATCTCTGACAAGCATTAATTTATTTCCATAACAAGTGACATAATACGATACCTGAGAGCTGGGATCAGTTCAGTTTACCATCGAAACCCATAAGATAAAACATCTATCAATCTAAAAACCAATACCGGTGCCTCAGTTTAGAGAGTATGAATTTTTTTCTTCTCAGTATCAACGTTTCAACATTTGACCATGAAAAAGCAGGCCCAGAATGTTACATAACACAATGGAGATCGTACGATGAGGAGGGGCTACAGTCTGTGGATACTGGCAACGAAGAATGTTCAAATCATCAGTGGATTTAAGATAGCCTACAGTCTTTCTGAATGACAAACGAACTCATTTTACCCCGGAATTTCTACTTCCTGAATGTACCCACAATAAGCCGGGTGTACTGAGAGCTGTCATAATCATCCATTACAACAAAGTTCAATACATGCAATTATTTTTTAACAGGCCTACATCTCTGGCGAACAAGAAACGATCTGAAAGCAACTTAAGTACAATGCATTTTGCCGAATAGCATTCCGTATTAAAAAAAGGAAGCTGGTTTTATAGACACCGATCGCTTTTCTCAAATTCTTATTTATATGATTATTGTTGAACTTTGCGATAAGCACAAATAATAGCTGTTAAGGCTAATAAAATGTTATGAATGCCTACCTTTTTCTAACAGAACCACAATCTGTACCGGTATTGAGCAGATGGTTGAACGTCTTGTTATACACCGATCCGTACACTTCCAATTCAACAAGGCGTCAACCTTGTCATTAGAACTGTGCCACTGCCCGCTCGACAGACACTGCCTGAACCAATCAACGGAGATGTATAATCTAAAACAGCCAATAGAATAATCCCACACAACTTTACGAGGTCATTTAAATGACCGGTTTAGCCTAACGTAGACGAGCTAAAATAAATTGGGGCGGGTGTTTGTTCAAGGTTTTTTATGCAGTTGCATAAAAAAAATCTTTGCAACACAAGATTGTCTTTATGTGCAAGTTATTTACACATTGTGTTGATTTTAGCTTTTCAGAAGCTAAACAAATGCGTTACATGGTGTGCATGCGCTTTCAAGTAAGCCTATTTGACATATTCGTTACTCATCGTGATAAATATAACCGTCGTCAGGTTTTTTATATTCCTTAGCTGGTTCATCTGAAAAAGTGGCCCAGATTTGCTCAGTCATGTTGGACAATGAAAACGTATCCTACAAACCAAATTCATTCTGACCTCCAAACCGTAGGCGATCTGGCACACAGAGCATGGCTTTTTTCGATGATACCTTTACAGGTTTAGATCAACGGGTGTTTTTATTGTCTGTGATGGGTTTCGTTCCAGAGGGCAACGTTGTGCAACAAATTTAAACAAGAATTATGGGTGGTTTTCGTTGAATATTTGGTGATAATCATTAGTTACAATTAGAGAAAACGATTTCAAGGAACAAGTTCAGAAATCATAATTAATTAGTCAAATAAATCAGCTTTGAGAAAAAAGTCTTGAGCTCTATTTTATAAAATAAATAACAATGTATGCCATTATTACTATTTGCAATTGGTAAATACTATTTTCCCAAAAAAATAGTATGGCACTAGAAACTTAATATATAATCCAAATTCATTTAAACATTGTTTTAATTAGGTTAGGAATGTCCTCTGCTTATAACTAAACTCAATGTGCCCTCCATCACATTATAATCCATCTGATATCTCTTTTCAACTGAAAAGTCCCAGTCTGCAATTTTTTGGTTTAGAAGACAAGTGTGACATCCAATCTTAGCCTAATAAAAGACAAAGTGGTGTACCCCCCTTCCTAAACGACCTGCTTAACACCTGAACCTCATTTAGTTTGGGATGTGTCAATGGTACTGACATGTCTGAGATTGGGTGTGGTCCCTTGTAACAAGATAAGAACACTTTTTTTTTAAACCCAGTGTGTTTGGAGGAGTTACTATTTGTGTATGTCAACATTGGAAATAAAGAGGTTTCAAGGAAAATCAAGAAAGCCATTATGAGACTAAAAACAATTGGTACGTTTGGAAAAATCTTTAAGTATGAAAGAATAAGAAATACTGTCCAACAAATCAATCACTCTTCAGAAATGTAGGCGCTGATGTGTTGATTAGCATCCACAGAACAATTCAGCAGAACTACAGTTACATTGCATAGTGCAAACCAATTAGTTTGCCTCAAAAATGGGATGGCCTTATTACGTTTGCAATGATGTAGTCGAGTCACTAAACCTTGAGTCCGAGTACAAGCCAGTGGCATCAATGGTCAAGTCTCTATGGCTGAGTATGAGTTCTGGTGCTCAGGCATGAGTTACTGGGTCCATAACAATTTAACAAAAATGTGATTAACTGTGATTACATTAGTGAAAGGTAACGTCAACAGGATTTGTGTCACTAGTGTAGCAACCTTGGTAAGGCCACTACTCGCTCCACCAAATGGGATATCCGTGTTTGGAGCAGTGGCTAGCACGCCCGTCTGGGGGGCCAAAGGTTGCGGTTTTGTGACACGGCCCGCCAGACGCAACATTGGTGTCAGAAGTGGGAATGGCCTGGATGGCCATTGGAGTGGCGTGTCTCCGTGAGGGACTTGGTATAGTGAAGTGTGAGGATACGCTCTCTTTCGTTCGGTGGGGTTAGTGTAGACACGGCCCGCCAGTCGCTACAATAGTTTGCTCTACTTTTTCCATCCTTTAACTATTGCTAGTTTAGCTAAACAGGAGCAAAACGTAAATTGAACACAATGAAACTCTGAAGAAACATTCAGATTTTCACATGCATGGGTCACAAACTATTACTATTATCTTCTCTATCGTGACCAATGATATTTGGATGTATTAATATTGATTCATTAAGAATTGAACTTATAATCTAAATGTCGCTACCTGTTGAATTACAAAATGCCCTTTTAACAAATAGATTATCTTTCAGCAAAACAATTATGTAATGAACATGTAAACAACTTAGCCAGAAGATGGCAGGATTTCACTTCATTTCAATCATTGGAAATACCTCTTATTTTCTCAGCCTGGTGTGGGAGAGGAAATTTGGCTTTGTTTATGGCTCACATCTATAAAAGTCATTAGCAGATCATAGGGCTCTCTGCTAATGTGTTAAAGACATCTGTTGTATCTGTTATTTGTTATTTAGGTATATGGCCCATCTGTCTTGAAAGAATCATTTACAATGTTCATTTAGTGTCCTGGGGAAGGGGGGGACCCCCTGGGGTGACTTCTATTTAGCCAGGGTCCGGATATCATTCAACAAGTAGTGTGTTGCATATGAGACTGTAACCACTTTTTCCTGCAATTGCTGTATTAATAGAGGTTCAATTTGAGTATTCAGACTTTTCTTCATCATTTGTGGTAATTTGCACAACACTGGCTCTACTAAGGCTATAGTTGAAATGGTTCTGTCCTGTGAATCGTCCTATCCAATTTCAGTTTCATGCCATATTAAAACCTGAAAAACACAACTTTTGTGTGTTGGACAGAAAAAACCTGAACGGATGAACGGTCTGCACTGCATGCTTTGTACACTATGTATCTGATGCATTCAGTGAGAACCTGCTTTTGATTTGAGAAATGCAGACAAAATGGATTTGACTAAATAAAACATGGAAAAACATATTTTTAAGTCCATGTTAAGTCAACTTTTTTCAAATCAAAATTGAGCCATACCAAAATAATTATCAAAAAACAATGGGAAAATGAAAAGCTTTCACCCATGGGAGTTACTGCTTCAAGCAGCAAAAGAAAGTTTAGTTCTCCCGAGAGAAAACTTAATTGGTTTTAGTTTCTCCGTGAACACATCTTATAGGCCTATTGTGCGTGTAGACCATTATTGTATTTGGATGACATGTGAAATTTGATTACCAAACCTGACCTGCTACCTTAAAGCACAGCAGCCATAGCAACTGCACCAGATGTGCACCGAAAGAAACATTTTGGGATTGTTTGGCCTATCCACGCCAATTATTTAGTTTTTCGTCTGATTTACTGAGAAACGACATGTAATTTTTTTTTCCTGGAAATTGCCAATACTGATTACGCAGAGGCATATCCAGAACATTTTGAATGGGGGGGCAAGATTTTAAAACCTGATTTTTTTTTCCATTGGTATTGTTATGGTTTAACACACTAAAGCAGGGGTGTCCAAACAGTTCCACGGAGGGCCTGGGTCTGCAGGTTTTCGCTTTGACCTTGTACTTGATTGACTAATTAGTTTTCACTACCAACTCAGCCATTTCATGATACCTCAAGATGCAACATTCTACTTTCCGCCCATCATAATTGTTTGAAAAGAATGTTGCATTAAGTCAGTGGTACTCAAATCTTTCCTGGTGTAATAATCAAAGTCTAGTCTGCTCATAGGTTTGTAGGTTTCTAAAAGCAGGCTGAAATTCATACTGCAAATAAAAACTTCTGTGAACAAAATACTTTGTATATTGATTGATTACAAATGTGGTTCTGCCTGGCTACTCGAACCTCTTAATGTATTCATATGATAAAATGTTCAGGCTGAATTAGAAACTGAACAACTAGTTGTCAGGCAATCTAAAATTTGTGATCGAAACACAAAAAATATAAAATTGGCCAGACATTCTTCTTATAAATACAGCTTCATATAAAAATATAGTACCAGTCAAAAGTTTGGACACATTTACCCATTCAAATGAATGGGAAAATGTGTCTAAATTTGACTGGTAATGTACACTGCTCAAAAAAATTAAGGGAACATGTAATCATCACAGAATAATACAGAGTCAATTAAACTTTGGGGATATCACTGTCCAGTTAGGAAGCATAAGCGATTGTGAATCAATGTCAGCTGTTTTGGTGCAAATTAAAGTGACAACGGGTGCACTGCAACAGCAAGACAACCCCCAAAAAGGAAATGGTTTTGCAGGTGGTGGCCATAGACAATTGCTCACTCCTTATCCTTCCTGACTGATTCTTCTCTAGTTTTGTGTATTGCTAGTGTCCTTGTCACTACTGGTAGCATGAGGCTGTACCTGCAGCCCATTCAGGTTGCACAGGTAGTCCAGGCATACCCTTGAAGGATCACACAGACCTCGATGTGCCAGCCAACGGTACCCTGACTGCTCTTAGGTACCAGGATGAAATCCTCAGACCCATCGTCAGACCTTACGCTGGTGCAGTGGGCCCTGGGTTCCTCCTGGTGCAGGACAATGCCCGGCCTCATGTGGCCAGAGTGTGTAGGTAGCTCCTGGATGACAAAGGCATTGATGCTGTTGACTGGCCCTCACATTACACAGACCTGAATCCAATTGAGAACCTCTGGCACGTTATGTATCGATGCATCTGATGCCGCCAAGTAGCACCACAGACTGTCCAGGAGCTCACTGATGCCCTGATCCAGGTCTGGGAGGAGTTCCCCCAGGATCCGTGGTCTCATCAGGAGCATGCCCAGACATTGTCAGGAGTGCATATAGGCACGTGGGGGCCATACACACTACTGAGTCACATTGTGAGTTGCCGTGCTGAAATTCATGCAAGTTGGAAAAGCCTGTGAGTTCAATTGTTTACTTTGATTTTCGGTGTGAGTTTGAATCCAGCGCTCAATCGGTTGGTGATTTTGGTTTCCATTGACCATTGTTATGTCATTTTGTTCTCAATGAATTACACAATGTAAAGTAAAGATTTTGATCTTTAATATATTTTGTTCATCGAGACCCAATGTGTGATTTAAGTGTTCCCTTAGTTTTTTTGAGCAGTATATATACATACAGTTATGTCTGGAAATATTTGGACACTGATACAATTTTCATCCTTTTGGCTCTGTACGCCACCACAATGGATTTGAAATGAAACAACTGAGATGAAATCAAAGTGCAGACTTTCAGCTTTGCTTCAAGGGGTTGAACAAAAATATAGTATTAAACGTTTAGTAATTGCAACCATTTTCATACACAGTCCCCTCATTTCAGGGGCTCAAATGTAATTGGACAAATTAACACAATCATAAATAAAATGTGAATTTTTAATACTTTGTCGAGAATCCTTTGCAGGCAACGGCTGCTTGAAGTCTGGAACGCATGGACATCACCAAACGTTGGGTTTCCTCCTTTGTGATGCTTTGCCAGGCTTTTATTGCAGCTGTCTTCAGTTGTTTGTTTGTGGGTCTTTCTGCCTTAAGTTTTGTCTTCAGCAAGTGAAATGCATGCTTGATCGGGTTGAGATCAGGTGATTGACTCAGCCATTGCAGAATATTCTACTTCTTTGCCTTAAAAAACTCCTGGGTTGCTGTCGCAGTATGTTTTGGGTCACTGTCCATCTGTAAAGTGAAGCGCCGTACAAACAACTTCGCTGAATTTGGCTGAATCTGAGCAGACAATATATCTATATACACTTCAGAATTCATCCGGCTGCTTCTATCTTCTGTCACATCATCAATAAACACTAGTGACCCAGTGCCATTGGAAGCCATGCATGGCCATGCCATCACACTGCCTCCACCGTGTTTTACAGATGATGTGGTATGCTTCGGATCATGAGCCGTTCCAAGCCTTCTCCATACTTTTCTTCCCATCATTCTGGTACAGGTTGATCTTGTCCAAAGAATGCTGTTCTTTTTTAGATGTTTTTTGGCAAAGTCTAGTCTGGCCTTTCTATTCTTGAGGCTTATGAATGGTTTGCACCTTGTGGTGAACCCTCTGTATTTGCTCTCGTGAAGTCTTGTCTTTATGGTAGACTTGGATGATATGCCTACCTCCTGGAGAGTGTTCTTCACTTGGCTGGATGTTGTAAAGGGGTTTTTCTTTACCATGGAAAGGATCCTACGATCATCCACCACTGTTGTCTTCCATGGACATCCAGGCCTTTTTGTGTTGCAGAGCTCACCAGTGTGTTCTTTTTTTCTCAGAATGTACCAAACTGTTGATTTGGTCACTCCTAATATTCCTGCTATGTCTCTGAAGGAGACATAGCATTTTTTCGCAGCCTAAGGATGGCCTGTTTCACTTGCACTGAGAGCTCCTTTGACCTCATGTTGTGGGATCACAGCAACATCTTCCAAATGCGAATGCCACATATGGAATCAATTCCAGACCTTTTACCTGCTTCATTGATGAAGAAATAACGAAGGAATAGCCCACACCTGTCCATGAAACAGCTTTTGAGTGAATTGTCCAAAAAAAAGAGGTTACATAGTAAAGAGCTGTCATTCCTAAACCCTTTCTCCAATTTGGATGTGAATACCATCAAATTAAAGCTGAGAGACTGCACTTTACTGCACATATTCATTATTTAACTGTAACTTGAATATATTTTGGTAAACAGACAAAATAATAGAACTTGTGTCAGTGTCCAATTTTTTCTGGACCTAGTTGTACATATACAACACTGTGCAATAGTCCTAGGTACCCCAGATTTTTATTCACACAAATCTAGTCAAATGTTTATTTTCAGTCTTCTGCATTAGTGTGTCTGTAGAAAGAGGATTTTTTGGTTTCCAAACAATGCAGTGTTACATAGAATTATTTATATTTTCCAAAAGGAAGTACGTGCCTAAGACTTTTGCATATTGTACCTGTTAAGAGATGTACAGTGCCTTGCGAAAGTATTCGGCCCCCTTGAACTTTTCGACCTTTTGCCACATTTCAGGCTTCAAACATAAAGATATAAAACTGTAATTTTTTGTGAAGAATCAACAACAAGTGGGACACAATCATGAAGTGGAACGAAATTTATTGGATATTTCAAACATTTTTAACAAATAAAAAAGTGAAAATTGGGCGTGTAAAATTATTCAGCCCCCTTAAGTTAATACTTTGTAGCGCCACCTTTTGCTGCGATTACAGCTGTAAGTCGCTTGGGGTATGTCTCTATCAGTTTTGCACATCGAGAGACTGACATTTTTGCCCATTCCTACTTGCAAAACAGCTCAAGCTCAGTGAGGTTGGATGGAGAGTGTTTGTGAACAGCAGTTTTCAGTTCTTTCCACAGATTCTCGATTGGATTCAGGTCTGGACTTTGACTTGGCCATTCTAACACCTGGATATGTTTATTTGTGAACCATTCCATTGTAGATTTTGCTTTATGTTTTGGATCATTGTCTTGTTGGAAGACAAATCTCCATCCCAGTC
>JACXGI010016447.1:0-15880 GCA_016801175.1 Esox masquinongy
CCTCTATCTCTCTGTCCCTCCCCACCCCCATCTCTACCTCTATCTCTCTGTCCCTCCCCACCCCCATCTCTACCTCTATCTCTCTGTCCCTCCCCACCCCCATCTCTACCTCTATCTCTCTGTCCCTCCCCACCCCCATCTCTACCTCTATCTCTCTGTCCCTCCCCACCCCCATCTCTACCTCTATCTCTCTCTCCCCCTGTCTTGTTTAAGAACGACTGACCTAAGCCACCAAACTGTTTCCGTGGAGACACTCACAGCTCTTTGTAGTTGGCGTCGTATAGCGTTGTCCATTTGTTCTGCTGGTGTGGCTGCCACTTAATGCACTGGTAGTTGGGATCCAGGTACGAGTTGTCTGCATCTGCCATCAAACCTGGGCCAGAAACAATGTCTACTGGGTAAGGGGAAAACACAAGACGACATTTTAATCTGCACATTGTCATGCCTTTTGTTCACACATGTTGAGATGCTGGCCGGTGGAGACTAAAAGTCCGTGGTCTGTGGGGGTCTAAGCCACTGTCTCTGGTACAGATACTGCTGTAGCATGGGTGGCATTGTGGACTACTGCTTTTTTAGCATACTCTTCCTTATTTTTATTGGTTTTTATTACTCCTATATTACTCCTTACTTATTTTGATATTTTTTTTCAAGGGTTTTATTGACAGTAGGAATGACAGAGCGGCAGGTGAGGCCGAGATGAGTGTCACCCCTGGACCTCTCCCATCTTTCCCACTTTACATGAAATGCCCAAAATATATCTTTAATGTTTAGTTCTGCCTGGCACTTTATAAAATAAAACTTGGTTAAAAAGATTTTCCAGTGTCTTATTCACAATCTGCTGCCCAGGACAAGTGGCATGAAAGGGATCCTTTCTTAGTATGTTGTTTCTGTGGCCTTAGTGGGTTAATGTCTGGATTCACAGAGGAATGGGGAGAAAGAGAAAGAGAAAAGAGAAATATGAAAGAAAGAAAGAAAGAAAGAATGAAAGAAAGAAAGATAGAAAGAGAAAGAAAGAAAGACAGACAAAGATATGCCTGCCTACCTGGCTCTTGTTTGATGATACCTGAGAGGATCTGAGCGTTCAGAGTGTTGTTGGGAGAGTCACAATGTTTCCTCTTCTTCGCTTGGTGGACTGGTATACCGCTACACACACACACACACACACACACACACACACACACACACACGCACACACACATAAGGGGTTGAAGCATTTTACATGAAGGATGATTAACCTAAATGATGTGATCTTTCTCACTCTTCATACCGATATTGTGTATCTCTAATCTACACACACTTTCTGCTCCCTCCCTCCTGATTGGTTGATTGACTGATTAATTGGTTGTTTGATTGATTAATTGATCGTTTTTACTCACTCTTGTCCTTGCTGTTGTGGTTGATGCAGTAGTTGATGCAGCATCTGATTCTGTTGCATTTCCTGGCCACTCCCACTGGAGGTGGGGCCAATGGGGTACTGCGAGATCATTGGCTCGGGCTTCAAATACATGTCACGGTGCATGTTGGGATAGCTGTGACCATGTGGGAGGAGGGGTGGCGGAGGGGTCATATGACACATGTTTTCTGGTGTCATGGTCCTCAGCATATGGGTGTCTAGAAGACGAAGAGACTTTTATTTCATAAAATATATATTTTTTAGCAATTTTTATCTATTTCCTACCCCCAATTTCTCCTCTCACAATTTCACGTTGTCCAATTCGCGAGGCCCTGCCTCTTCACAACGTCTCCACAGCAGGTGTGGGACAGCCAAAGGTTGAGACGTGTTTCCATCAACCACATCTAACTTCACATCTCTGATTCTTATCACACTGCTCACTCAACGCGGACGTCACCACTGGAACACATTCGCTTCAGGCGACCACATTCCTCAGCCGCCAACCACAGTGCAGCCAGCTGGCACCCAACCTACTGCAAGGAGCAACTAGAGCAAATCTGACAAAGCAGCCCAGTCCGACATCCAAACGTAGCTGTCAGTGTGAATATGGGCCGGCTTTCAAAGAAATTCATGTGGTAAATAGGGAGCATTTAGGTAATGTGAGTCAGGGAGGAAAAGGCTTTTCACCTGTTTACTGACAACTTAAGAGCTTGAAAGTAGAAGGTTCCATCAAAGAAATTCATGTGGTAAATAGGGAGCATTTAGGTAATGTGAGTCAGGGAGGAAAAGGCTTTTCACCTGTTTACTGACAACTTAAGAGCTTGGAAGTAGAAGGTTCCATCTGCAAAAAGATGATTCTGAAATAACTGTCTTCAAAGCTCAGAAGCCTCATTAGTTTGCTTTACCCTCGTGTTATTTTGAACTCAGCTAACTGGATTATTTGGAATGCTGAAGACTTGCAGCACAGTGAAAAGAACAACAATCGGTTAATAACAAGGTTTTGCAAAATTACTCGTTTGAAATGTATCAATGCCCACGGTGACGATAGGTGCAGTTTGTCCAGAACAGGGAACGTTCTTCATCTCAGATATATGAGCCAGACACAGTGATGCATATGACATACTGCCCAGGGATCCTAGTCTGGGGGATTTGTGATTTTTGGAAGAAACAATAATAATGTGTGTATATGAATATTTGTGTGTGACCCTTCCCTTCATCAAGATTTCATACAGAATCATATTTCATTCTGTCTCCTCTACTGTAATCAGGCCAGGTTCCCTCCACCCTGTGATAATGTTCCTATTGTTCCTTTCTAGATGATAAGGCCTTCTACACCTCCTCCTCTGAAAGACCAACACAGGTGTGTGTGTGGTGTGGGTTGGGGGGAGGACCTACGTAGGCTACTCTTTAAATAGCCTCCAACTTATGTTGGAATGCTGAAACATACATACAGTATTCTTATTGTGAGAATTGTACTAAACGGAACCCATCTTTTATTCTAACATTCCAGAGTTCCATCAGGACCTGAACTAACAGGTTCTGAATTCTAGATTCATACCTTACTTCTGTGATCTAAAATATAGTCTTGATTTATTTCAATGAACGTCTGATTAATAAATAACCATTTCTCACATTACATGTAAATAACCTATTGATCTACATTTACTGATTAACCAAATTCTGTTTAGCTCTTGTTCTTCCGTTGAAATGAGATGAACAGATGAGTAATGTCTATTGATCTACGGAGACATGGAGCAGCATAAGGAAAACACACCTACTGTCCTTGTACAGTGACTGTCCACTCCTAAGAATCCTGCAGTCTCATTCCCAAATGTCACCCAATACGCTGTGTAGTGTCCTACCTTAGCACCCTATTCCCTATATAGTGCACTACTTTAGACCCCAAATAGGGCGCCATATGGGTTGTCCTGGTAGTATACCTGTGAAAAGAGTCTCCATCATCTGTCCATTTCTCTCCAGCTCCACTCCCTCTTTCACCACGGAGCTGCTGAGACAACATAGTCCTCCAACTGACCCATGTCGCTTTTCACCAAACTCACTGTCCTAACCAAACTCACTGTCCTCACCAAACGCACTGTCCTCACCAAACGCACTGTCCTCACCAAACGCACTGTCCTTACCAAACTCACATGGTCTGAATAATATTTTAATCCATTCCCTGACTAACCTGAGTCAAGAGTCACCTCCTAGGCTCTTGTTTTCTTAGTCTAACTCATACTTTCACTGCAGCACTTTAGCACGTTATCTCTCTCTCTGTGTAGCTCTCTCTCTTTCTGTAGCTCATTCTCTTTTTCTCTCCATATCTGCTTTCCTCTTACTAATAACCAGAACAACTTATCCTTTACTCAAGACCCTGGAACCTTGTTCCTGGAGAACTACCCCCTTTGTAGGTTTTAATAATAAATAGCCTGACAATCTGACCACTGTGGATTGATTGATGCCAGTTAGGCCTGCTTTGGTAAAAATAATACATAAATAATGGCCAATTGGCATGTAGATAGTCACTGGACAGCAGGAAAATATCACTCAACAGAAGCCTGTTCGTATTTGGTATCACTCCAATCACATCACCAATCACATTACCAATCGCATCACTCCAATCACATCACTCTAATCACATCACCAATCACAATACCAATCAGATCACCAATAACATCACTACAATCATATCACCAATCACACCACACCAATCACATCACCAATCAAATCACTCCAATCAGATCACCAATCACAATACCAATCAGATCACCAATCACATCACTCCAACTACATTACCAATCACATCACTCCAATCACATTACATAAAAGTAAAGACAGACAAAATGTGTATATGTTATTGATATGTTACTGCCCTTCAGTAGCTAGCTAGTGTAACAGAGTTGAGAATGTAGAGTCCACACCTACATCTAGTAGGACAATACCAATTTACAGCAAGTTAACATATTACAGTATCACAGCTTGTGCATTTTTTTTAACAAAAAAGATCTGACTAAATACCAATGCTGTCATTAACTTTTCCATTTTGTCCTTAACAAATGCTGTATAGAAAATAAAATACATAAAGCAAACAAAGCAATTTCTAAAATGTATTTTACACATATATTGTTCTCTATACAGTGTGGTAAATTATTGTAAGTTAAGTTAAGTCACTGTGGAATATTCTTACTGTGGTTGCCACAGTTGATCTGCAGAAACTGGACCGGACCAGCAGCCCAGCCTCTCAGAAACTGGACTGGACCAGCAGCCCAGTCTCTCAGAAACTGGACTGGACCAGCAGCCCAGTCTCTCAGAAACTGGACCGGACCAGCAGCCCAGCCTCTCAGAGAGATCGAGAGATCATGGAGATCATGGTCTTTGTATTCCACTCCACCACCCATCTTGACCCCTCTTACCCTGGCTTGGTCCATTCTTGCAAATAGCAACTCATAAGTGACCTCCTTTATGTAAGAATAAGAACTGATTGCTGATTGAACAGTTGTGCAAATTAGTTTTGTAGATGTGTAGTTAGGTACAATCAAGGCAGTAGTTTGTATCAGTTATTATGAAATGTTTTGATTTAGTTTGACATGATTTACTCAACTGAGTTTTACGTGTTTAGTAGAAAGTTGTGTTTACTCTCCATGTGCTGAGTGCTGACAATGTGTGCGAAAGCAATGAGAAATTAACTGTTTTGCAAACAAAGAAGACTGCTGTGCTCATTAGGTTTAATGGAGATCAACTTGACCTCAGTTTCATTAAAAGGATCTTAGCAATTGAGGAAAAAATGTAAACAAATCATTAAACAAATCAGTGGAGCAAAAACACATTTTAAAACATTACTAATATCTACATTTTTTTTTTACTATTTGCCCATTGTTACAAAAGAGTGCATAAGAAATAAGTAAAAAAATTCACAGATTTTTTAAAATCCTTTTTGCATTTGTGTGTTTGTTTATGCATAATTTATTGTTTAATTTCTGTTCATTATTATTTTCTTATTATATTTGGTATTATCCACTTGTGTTAGCAATGTCAACAAATGATTTCCATGCCAATAAAATGCTTTAAGTTGAAATTAAACTACGTAAGATAGAGAGAAGCAGGTGAGTGAGAGAGATGAGGTTAGAGACAGAGAGAAATAGAGACAGAAAGATATGGTGAGGAAGAGAGAGAGAAAAAGAAGGAGAGCTGAGGTGAGAGAGACAGAGAGATCTCAGACTTACCATTGACCTGCTGAGGGGAGTAGGGCTCAGAACTGGAGTCTGGGGGCGACTCCGGGAGCGTCCTGGATCAATGACAAATACAGTGCGATCAATGACAATGACAAATACAGTGCGATCAATGCAGGGAAAAAGAAAGACAATTACTTAATGGCTCTTATCTGGGGTAACTGCCGTGAGCGATGTCGCTCTGGACAACGATGTCTGCTAAATCAGTGGTTTAAAAAAACCTCCAAATCACCTGAGATCAACTCCATATTTGGTTTGATGTTACTTCCAATTTAATCAAGAAACTCTAAACATTTTGGTCCTCCGTGTTTTGTTAGAATTCCCAATTCCCAGCAGCCAACTCAACCAAACATAACTCAAACACAACAGACTTTTAGCTATCGGTGGTTAAAGTTAGCTGAAGGTATTAACAGCTGTTTGAATAACAATCAACCAATGGATTCCAGTTCCTCTACGTATGATGTATGGCCTTTTCAGGCCATGAGTTCACCAGGTCTGGGTACTGACGAACCCCCAGCTCCCCCACCCGCCCTTCTTGGCTGGCCAGTGGTTTGTTTGTCCAAGTAGAGTTTAATCAAGCGCTGATTGCAGAATGGAGCTGAAGGTGGACACAGTGCCGTGTGATGAAGGACAACTATTCGGTAATTGTAGACAAGATCAATCTGTTTGATTCACAGAGCATGACTCAAAATCCGGTTCCATGACACAACATCACTAGGAGTTTCTAGTACCAGATACTAAAACTATTTTCACCTCCTATCTTCCTACACTATTTTCTCCACAATACCAGACTCCTACACCCTCTCATTAATCAGAAGTCCTCAATTAGTTCACTGATATTAACATCGACGACCACACAGCTCTGTTGTAGGGACCATATTTTATCTAAAGTCTATCGTAAGAAGTGTACTTAGTTACCGGGCAACTAAAGCCTGGTATCCAGAATTTGTTTCATGCTAACGCTGCACAGGAATAATGCTGAACCCAGGCTGAGTCAGCTGATTGGACCGGAACCCAGGCTGAGTCAGTTGATTGTACCAGAACCCAGGCTGAGTCAGCTGAGTGGACCGGAACCCATGCTGAGTCGGATGAGTGGACCGGAACCCAGGCTGAGTCGGTTGATTGTACCAGAACCCAGGCTGAGTCGGTTGATTGTACCGGAACCCATGCTGAGTCGGTTGATTGTACCGGAACCCAGGCTGAGTCGGTTGAGTGGACCAGAACCCAGGCTGAGTCGGTTGAGTGGACTGGAACCCAGGCTGAGTCGGTTGAGTGGACCGGAACCCAGGCTGAGTCGGTTGATTGTACCAGAACCCAGGCTGAGTCGGTTGAGTGGACCAGAACCCAGGCTGAGTTGGCTCACCCTGGTGTGTAGTGGCCTCTGTGTTCAGGCTTGACGTGGTTCTGCTGCTGGTTCTGCTGCTGGTTCTGTTGCTGATTCTGCTGCTGGTTCTGTTGCCCCAGGCAGGGGTAGTTGTTGTGTCTGTGCAGGCCCAGGGGCGGGGGGTAGGGTGTCTGACAGGGCTGGTGATGGGGGTTCCCCTGGCGGAGAGGAAGAGGGGGGCTCACGCCACACAGCAGACCCCCAGAAGAGGACACTCCGGCCTGGGGTGATGAATAGGAGTTAGGCCCTGGGGCTCCGCTGTGGACCTCTGAGAAACAGCTGTAAAAACACAGGGAATTTATTTTATTCATTCATTTGTTCATTTGGAAATCACAATAAGGCTTGTGATTAAAATACCTTTCTAGTTAATTCAAAATAAAAATTAAATTATGTTTCTGTTAACACTTTGCATTGACTAGCCTTATATAGACAAAGTGATAGTCAGTATTATTAGTTCAGTTGGAAATGACAATGCCTAAAGAAGTCTATGATCTGGATGTTGTGTTTTGTCATATGGGGGGTCTGTAGAGAAGTTTAGAGGCATTCAGTGGCTGAAAAGTTATTTCAGCATGGACAGCGCCAATCAAAGCATCCAACATTTTACTGTACTGTATACGTAGGATAAAGTGCGTAGGATCCACCATTTAGTGTATCCCTCAGAAAAAGTAGGAAGTCCCATTCACCTTTATTAAAATGGAGTTGTGCCTTTGATGTTATTCATGACCTATAGTTGTGCCTTTGATGTTATTCATGATGTTATTCATGACCGATAATGAGGACAGTGACCTCCGCTGTGGGTGTCGCATTCATCAGGACATGAAAAAAAATGTATAAAACACTATCCAGGGGAAAATGTAATAAGATTGTTATTGTCATTAAACACCTCCTAAAAGCCTCCCTTTTTAAGTATTTTTTGTTTTCTGTTTGGTCCCTAGGCAACAGGACCAAGGTCTGACCTCCTTCTGGTTGGGTCACACTGACAGACTGGTCCTGGATCTTTTTGAACTGCCTTGGCTCCCCGTATGGTTATTTGGCAATCAGAAGAGTTGGCATAGCAACAATCATGAGAGGTGTTCAGGAAGTAGAAACAGGTCTGGGACTGTGGCCCAAAAACAACATTTACCACACATCTCACCATGGTCATGCCAACAAATCACCAAACAGAAGAAAACATAAACAGAGAGGAACTACCCGAGCCTGTTCAGTATAACCCTGACAGTGAGGTTTTCTGTTGTAAAAGACTTTACACAGGTTGTTCTCAACTCCGGGCCTGGAGTTCTACCGATTTTTGTTCTAGCCCTCTAATCACGGAGCAGTACTCCGGGATTCCCTGTGTGGAGGAGAATCCCCTCCAGGAGTCACTCACATGTCAGTGCTGTCGTCCTCCTTGCTGATGTACTCCTCCAGAATACTGGTGTCAATGTTAGCTGGCTCCAGAGAGCTGGTGATGTCATGACCTAGGGGAGGAAGGGGAGAGAGAAGGGAGAAAGAAAGAATGACGACAAAGACGCAGAGGGAGTGATGTATAAATATTCCTACATATTTGTATTTTTTTATTTTACAACTTTCTTCAAATTCCCAAGTCGTCCAGAAATCCCACTTTGACAGTTCTGACATCCAGAAATGAGAAAAAAGGCAATAGAATGGAATTCTGATCCTCTGTAGGAATTTTAAGACTGAGGCTGATTCATCATCACAGACACCTGTGTTTGAATAAAGATTATTCAGTGGATCTAATTGATTCAGGCCAGGTACAGAAGATTCATTGAATCAAATTAATTCAGGCTGTGTACAGCAAAAACAAAGCAATTCAGTGGGTCTTTCAGTGGGTCTTTACCGTGGTTTCACCAGATGAGTGTAACTAAGAACATATTCTTATATTCAGTAACGACCTGGGAGACATTTCTGCTCAGGAACTGTGTTGCTCAGCAACAAAACAACATTTTTTTTTATCTTGCCAGCTTGGAGATTAGAATCAGAAACCTTTGGTTTAACTGGCCCAACACTCTTGACTGCCAGGGTACATGGGTGGAATGGATTGAGGCTGGGAACAGATGATGCAGTAGATCTAATTGATTGAGGCTGGGAACAGATGATGCAGTAGATTTAATTGATTCAGGCTGGGAACAGATGATGCAGTAGATCTAACTGATTCAGGCTGGGAACAGATGATGCAGTAGATCTAACTGATTCAGGCTGGGAACAGATGATGCAGTAGATCTAACTGATTCAGGCTGCGAACAGATGATGCAGTAGATCTAACTGATTCAGGCTGGGAACAGATGAAGCATTAGATCTAATCGCTTTGGCTGTCCCCAACACTCACCTCACTAGGTTTGGTATCCTTCCACCTGTGGGACCACTACAACTGGTTCCACACTAAACCATAATCTTCATCTTAATTATCATGAGCACACTCAACCCCGTCGTCATCATTATCATCCTCATCATCGTTTATGTGGTCACCACCCTCTAACAGTGCAGAGCCAACCTGTACCCATGATGCAGTGTGACTGTGATAGAGTGAAGACCTACATCTTGCTCGTCACAACGGCTCTCCGATGCGTCTGTCGCTCGTGGCCGGCCTACACTGCTAGCTTACTGACGACACTGCAAGTGAGGGGGTCTAAACGGGTTTAAGAGGGTCTAAGGGGGTCTAAATGGGTCTAAGGGGGTCTAAGCGTTGGCATGTGAAATAATAAAAGCTTTTTCTAGCTCCTGTCACCAACACCTTTCCACCCCCGCTCCTTCCAGGACGAAGTTCACCCCTTCTCAGCTAAAGCTCCCCCAAATCCCCAACCCATGACCCAGTCCCATGATCCTCATGAACACCAACATGTAGACACACACACACATACACACACACACACACACACACTTAACACAAACAAACAACCACACCCCTCTCTACCTATTCCCCTGAACACAAACAAACAACCACACCCGTCTCTACCTGTTCCCCAGAACACAAACAAAAACTATATGCCTTCACAAAGTTATTTTCAATATAAGATCATTTAAAACATGTCTTTTTTTAGAGGGGTGTGGTTAGGTAGAGAGGGGTGTGGTTAGATAGAGAGGGATGTAGTTAGGTAGAGAGGGTTGTGGTTAGGTAGAGAGGGGTGTGGTTAAGTAGAGAGGGGTGTGGTTAGGTAGAGAGGGGTGTGGTTAGGTAGAGAGGGGTGTGGTTAGGTAGAGAGGGATGTAGTTAGGTAGAGAGGGATGTGGTTAGGTAGAGAGGGGTGTGGTTAATGGTGGTTAAGAGTCATGCAATGAATGGGCCGATGGGAAGATGACTCCCAGATCTCTCTCCCCCTCAACCCACACCTCTCTCTTCACCCCCCAAACCCAGACATCTCTCTCTCACTCCCCCAAACCCAGACATCTCTCTTTCACTCCCCTAAACCCAGACATCTCTCACTCCCCCCAAACCCACACTTCTCTTTCTTCACCCCCAAACTCAGACATCTCACTCTCACTCCCCCCAAACCCACACTTCTCTCTCTTCACCCCCAAACCCAGACATCTCTCTCTCCCCCCAAACCCACACATCTCTCTCTTCATCCTCTACAAACATCGTTCTCACTCTCCCTCTACTATTCTCCCCCTAAATTCAGACTTTTCTCCTTGCCTATTTGCTCTCCCATTTCTCTCTCCTATCTTTCTTTTTCAATCTCTCTCTCACCCTCTCTTTCAGTCTTTGATAGATTAAGCTGCTACTCAGTTGGAATGTCAAGAATGCCTCTGTTAGTGTTGGAAAAACGATCTTCTTTCTCTCTCATCTCTCTGTCTTTACTCTCATCTCAAAAACCTCCTGATTTCAGAACTCACTTGATTGGTGTTCAGCCACCTCTGAATTTCTCATGTCCCAGTCCATGTTCACTCACCATTATCCCATACCCAAACCTTATTCTAAACCTAACCCTAACTTTATTCTAAACCTAACCCTTACCCTTATTCTAAACCTAACCCTAACCCTAATTCTAAGCCTAACTCGAACCTTATTCTAAACCTAACCTTATCAACCTTATCAACAGAGAGTTTGTTGAAAGTTTGTTGATAGTATTACTATCTACAGAACATCTACAAATGGAAATTGGGACTCTCAAAATAAAGTGTAACCCAAACAACAATCCATGCCTGAACTACAGTTGATCCATCCTCTGTCTCTCCTCTCTCTCTCTCTATTCTTCTGTCTGTGTGTTTCTGTCTCTCAGCTTCTTTTCTCTATAATTCATCCAATCTACAATACTACTACCCTTTCTAGAATAAGAGGAACTTTTAACTTAAAACGATGCATCTTACTAACTCCAATTTTTTTAAATAGGCACATTTATCAATTCTCTGCAACATTCCCAGGTCCTTTGTTCATTAAAGTAAGAACTGAATTGTGATTATACAGGAATGGTATATGAGACCATATTCCACAAGTTCGACATTGCATCTATTTTCACTGCTCTAATTGGTCAAGAGTTTATAAAATCAGCAAGGCCTCTCAGGGGTTTGTGAAATATTGCCATTATACCAGAGCTAAGTGCTGTATCCAAACTCTGGGGTGTGTCGTGCCTAAGAACAGCTCTTAGCCGTGGTATATCAGCCATACACCACACCCCCTCCTGCCTTGTCACTTAATTAAACTCTAAAGCAGGGCCTATAAAATCTCTTCTAATTTCTTTCTCCCAATTATGTTTTATCAGTTTGACTCTTTTATTTCTTTTATTTTGCATGTTCTTGACTCTTAAATTGCAATGTAATAGAGAAACCAGGCAAGCCTAGCTCAGCCGGCCCGCAGTAGAAAGTATGAATCGTGGCCAGCCCCTCGAGATTCGAACCCAGGACGCCCACGTGAAAAGCTGTGTCTTTAACCACTACGCCACAGAGCTGACCTTTCACCTGGTGTCAGTATAGCATATTGACATTATATAATAATGTCATGCATTAACGTCACGTCAAGTTTGAATATTTAGCTACACACCATTAAGCATTGTGTTAAACTGAGTAACGTTTCTTATGAAGTTTACCTCCACCGCAAATAGTATCTATGAACTGCATGACTTTTGCCACTGGCCGTTTTAAAAGCTTATTAGCCAGTAATATAACGCTAGACGCCATTACGCATTGTGTTAAACTTTGTAACGTTTCTTATTAATTTTACCACCACCACACACAGCATCTATTAACTGTATGGCTTTTGCCACTGGCCGTTTTAACAGCTTATTAGCCATTCGTGAATGACATTGATACAATAACTACTGTATCAATATAGGTGATGATAACGGATTTTACGTCAAGTGAAAAGACGACAGAATCGTGTGAAAAGTGTTTGACTATCCTGAAGAAATCCTAAGACATAATTCGAAAATCCACCAGAAATAGTCGCAATATAACAGTAAACTGGTGATGGCCGTTCTTCTAGCAGCAGGATATTATGCTAGCAGTGCTGAGATTTTCTTTTTTAAAATAAAAGCCATCATTGAACTATGTATGGCGATATAGTTAACAGTCTAGACTGTCAATCTAGTCTGTCATTTTATGTTTAATGTCCGTTCCAATATTGTTCTTGTCTGTTGTTTTTTTTACATACTAGATTGTTAACTATATGGCCTTACACATTTCAATTATGGCTTTTATTGTGATAATGAAAATCTGAGTGCTGCCAGCATAATATCCTGCTGCTAAAATAACACTAATGAAGCCTCGTTTGGCCATCACTACAGTAAAAAGTTTCATTTTAGGCTTCCCGTAGCTACAGAAGGTTGTAGCCAGCTAAGTTTTTGTCTATTCTAAATAAATCCTCTTTTACCACTGGCCGTTTTAACAGCTAATTAGCCATTCGTGAATGACATTGAGTATCTATCAATATTGGTGACGATAATTGACTTTTGTCAAGTGAAAAGACGAGAGAAGCATGTAGGCAGCGAAGTGTTTGTCTATCCTGAACAAATCCTAATATCCACCAGAACATTCGCTCTTCTAGGACGGCTCCGCTTACGCGGTCCGGCAAAAAATGTATTGGATGTAACAGCTGATCATGGCCAGTGCCGTGCCGGCGCTGTTCTGTGTAGTTATGTTCTAGTTTGCCTGTTTCTATGTTCAGTTTAGTTGTTAAGTTCCTATTTAAGTTCCTCTTGCCCTAGTGTTTCTTGTCTGTCATGGTTTGCTGTTTTGCCTGTTTCGTGGACCTTGTTTTTCGTTTTTGACTTGGATTAAAGAATCTGTGCTCAGTCACATCTGTGTCCTGTTGCCTCCTACATCGTGACGTTGGACATACTGAGAACCATTTTCTTTACGTTTGGTCAAAATCTACCAAATCTATTTTTTTTGTGTGTAACTCACTGAATAATAATAATAGCACTATGAATGTGCATAACCATTAATTGATCATTTCAAGGTTTAGTACGTAAATTGCACATATTCTGTGTAACTCTGACATTTTTTTTCGAGCCCCTCATCTTGAGTTGTCAGCTATGCCGGTAGATCACGAACACCCCTGGAAATCCCAACAGGTCCTCTTCTGTCTTCTGTCTAATGAGGACCAACTTGCTGCCCACCAAAACAAGGACCAAGTGGGTCCTGAATGGGCTGCTTTAGACCCCTGCTTCTGAACACAGCCCAGATTGAATAGCTTGCGCCATTGTGGGCACAAACCTACGAGTCAAAAGAGGGTGACTAATCTTAGAAAGAGAAACACTTAGTATTAGTTTGAAGGCTGTGAATGATGCCATAACCAGGGGGAGGAGAGGAGGAGAGGGGGATGGGTGGAGGAGTGTGAGTGTGTGTGTGTGGGGGGGTTGGTTTTCCTTTAATAATATCCAGATGTGCACCCCAGCCCAAACTGGCAGTAAATTCAGGCTGGCAGCACTGATAACGAGAGAGGGAGAGATGGAGGGAGAGATGGAGGGAGAGATGGAGGGAGAGATGGAGGGAGAGGCAGGAGAGGGAAAAGGAGAGGCAGAGGAGAAGATGGGTACATGGAAGGATGCAAGAAAAACATGGGGATTGGAAAGTAGGGTGAATAGGAAAAGGATAGAGACAGAGGGGGAGAGAGAGGGAGGGAGACTGGGGGAAATGGGGAGGGAGGGAGACCGGGGAAGGGGAGGGAGACTGGAGGAAAGGGGGAGGGAGACTGGGGGGAAGGGGGAGGGAGGAATACCAGGGGGAAGACGGAGGGAGACCGGGAGGAAAAGGGAGGGAGACCAGGGGAAAAGGGGGAGGGAGGGAGATAAAAACAGCTAGAACTGTAATAAAAGTGAGATCCTTTAGAAATGGGTGATAAACCAAAAAAAAGATGGAGAAATAACGACAGCGTTGAAGATCAAGATGGAACAAGGAGAGACTGAAATAAGAGAAAACCTAATGGAAATTGAGTGTTTCAAGTCATAGAGGAATAATATAACCTCCAATATGTGCAGTGAATCACCAGTTATCAGAATTTTAAATAAAACTTGGGTTGATACAAGATAGGGATGTGATACGTATACGTAAGTCACTAGTGAACTTTAACCAGCTGTACTATGTCTATAGGCACTATGTCACTAGTGAACTATAACCAGAAGCATTTTGTCTATAGGCACTAAGTCACTAGTGAACTTTAACCAGAACTATTTTGCCTACAGGCACTAAATCACTAGTGAATTATACTAGTTTGAAACATTTTACATTTTTACATACTAGATTCTTCACAACAGCAATCATGGTTAAGTGCCTTGCTCAAGGGCACAATAACAAACATGTTTTTCCTTGTGGAGATCAGGGCCTCCGTTACTGGCCAACGCTCTTGCCTACTCGACTGCCATCCAAAGCTGGATGTTTGCTAGGCCTGTGAAATACATCCCGGACTCTCGTCTGTCTTTTTCTTCCCCTCTTCTCTCCCTACGTTCTGCAAGGTCCAGCTGGGTTCTATCAGGGAACAAGGCTGTGATTGTCAGTCAGACAACCATACAGACACCCCCTTTTAGATTTGGGGAACGGGGGGGTGGGGTTATGCTGTGTGTTTGTTTATGTGTGTGTTCTGGGTTCAAGGGCCAGGGTGTATATGGGTGTATGTGTGTGTGTTATGCCAACTGTTCAATGCCTGAGTTGTCCACAGTGTAATAACCTCAAATGAACACAAGGGAGTGTGTGTGTGTGTGTGTGTGTGTGTGTGTGTTCATTACTCTTAACATTAATCTTTCTAATGTCAGCCCTCTGCTTATCTTTCTATCAATCAGCCTTTGTCCCCACGGCAGAACAGTAACCCAACCAATGCCAATGTACATTTACAGATGTCATGTTTATCTGTGATTTGACCAACCTTCTCAGAGCAGGAAATTAATGCAGAAACAGGAAATGGGAGTTAAATGGATTAATTAAATATTTTGTTACAGGGATAAACACTTTTTTCATTCAGTCAAGTCTGACTGTTTTAGACAACAAGTGTTTATTATGCGCTTCTCAGAAAATCCTTGCAAACAACCAGCTGATCAAATTAAGATGCAACATCTGCAGTTAGCACTATGTGAAACTTGTCGAAAACTCTGAAAACCTTTCAATACGAGGTCTAATTTCTAATTAAACCAATTGGACACGAATAGATACATACACATTTTAACCCGGGTCCAGAAGAGCAGAAGACCACAGAGTCCTAACCTGCATGACACGTAATACAGAGGTATCTCTGACGGACTAGAACATGGCCGTAATACAGAGGTACCTCTGACGGACCAGGACATGTCCGTAATACAGAGTTACCTCTGACGGACCAGGACATGGCCGTAATACAGAGTTACCTCTGACGGACCAGGACATGGCCGTAATACAGAGTTACCTCTGACGGACCAGGACATGGCCGTAATATGCAGTTACCTCTGACGGACCAGGACATGGCCGTAATAC
>JACXGI010016448.1:0-15874 GCA_016801175.1 Esox masquinongy
ACTTCTGCACAGGTCTCAGAAAGCATGAAAACAGTCTTGTGCAGGACCTGGGTAAGATCAAACTCCTCTGTAGCTCACTTGGTAGACTAGAGAATAGTGTTTGCAATGTGAGGATTGTGGGTTTGAGTTTTGGGACTACCCAAATGCAAATATATCCTGTATGTTACTTTGGAAAAGAGCACCTTCTAAATGGAATACATTGGATCGTCTTTTTGCAACATACAGATGGATGACAAATTAAAGGAAAAATCAACATAGTGTCTGAGTAAGGTGTTGAGCCACGAGCTGCCAGAACAGCTTCAATCTAATTGGGGATCCTATTTAAGTTGAGTTTGTCCACACCACGGTGTGGATCATTGTTTATGCCTTTTGCGTTTACATTACGGGTTGCTACTGCTCCTTTTCGTTGGTTTTGCAAGTCTACATTAATGGAATGTCTTACTACAACTCTGCGCCCGTGTCCTGCCATCTCAACAGTGACAATCAGGGACAATCAACAATTTTTTTTAAAGTCACTTAGCTCTTGCCATCTTGATCCAAAATCGAGGTCAACTGAGCCTGCTCAGCATATTTATACGTGCCACAGAACATGATCAGATGTTAATTGTATCATGCAGTTCACCTGTATGGAAGCATCTTCATTCATTATTTTCCTCTACTCATTTATTTAG
Organism: Esox masquinongy; assembly: GCA_016801175.1. Classification (NCBI taxonomy): domain Eukaryota; kingdom Metazoa; phylum Chordata; class Actinopteri; order Esociformes; family Esocidae; genus Esox; species Esox masquinongy. The sequence continues at coordinate 672 of JACXGI010016448.1, forward strand.
TGTTTTCCTTTAATTTGTCATCAGTCTGAATTTCCCAATTTTTTGTATTATCATCATAATTTTACGCATTGTTCCATAAACAGTTACTGCTTTCATAGAGATACAATTAAAGATCAGGAAGGTTTTAGGTTTGAATCCTGGCCCAAAATAGGACTAAAGAAATATCTACTAAAAGGCAACCAGTTTAAAATGGCTTTCTTAATTGGACAGTATAAACATATAGTTTGTAGCGAACCTGCTCACTTTTAACTAGTAGAATTCTGGATAAAATGGACCTGAAAATGAGTTAGGAATTGTACATAATTAATCTAGTATTGGCCTGTCATGCATTATGAACTACCAGTAGCCTTCTGTTAAACTGCTAAAAGTATGGTTTATTTTAATATAATGTTTGGACTTATTATTGCTTTTCTAGACACCCAATGTGCTTTTTCATAGCATGAAAGATAAACTCACCTCATTCCCCACCAATGTGTAAAATAACTTGATGCAGATTGGGAAATCTTCAATTGATCCATAAGTAAAACAAAGAGAATACAATGTTAAAACAGAAGTATTTAACAGTGACCAATTAAACAAAATGTTTTTCAATATGTTGATATTCAATTCAGAAACAATGTTTGAAACCTACACTACTGTTCAAAAGTTTGGGGTCACTTATAAATATCCTTGTTTTCAAAAGGAAAGCAAATTTTTTTGTCCAACAAAATAACATCATATTGTTTAGAAATACAGTGTAGACATTGTTAATGTTGTAAATGACTACTGTTGCTGGAAACAGCTGATTTTCAATGGAATATCTACATAGACATACAGAGACCCATTATCAGCAACCATCAGTCCTCTGTTCCAATGGCACATTATGTTTGCTGATCCAAGTTTATAATTTTAAAAGGCTAATTGATCATTAGAAAACCCTTTTGCAATAACATTAGCACTGTTTAAAACTGTTGTGCTGATTAAAGAAGCAATTGAACGGGCCTTCTTTATACTAGTTCAATATCTTCAGCATCAGCATTTGTGGGTTCGATTACAGGCTCAAGAACTTTCTTCTGAAAATTGTCACTCAATGTCTAGAATGATAGCATCCCGTAGTCGCCTCTTCACTGTTGAGACTGGTCTTTTGCAGACTGTACTAATTAACTAAGCTGCCAGTTGAGGACCTGTGAGGCGTCTGTTTCTCAAACTAGACACTAATGTATTTGTTCTCTTGCTCAGGGATGCATCCACACCTCTTTCTATTCTGGTTAGAGACAGTTTGCTCTGTTCTGTGAAGGGAATAGTACACAATGTCGTATGAGATCTTCAGTATCTTGGCAATTTCTCGCATGGAATAGCCTTAATGTCTCAGAACAAGAATACAGTGACGGGTTTCAGAACAACAGTAGTCATTTACAACATTAACAATGTCTACACTGTATTTCTGATTAATATGATGATATTTTAATGGACAAAAAATTTGCTTTTCTTCAAAAACAAGGACATTTTTAAGCGACCCCAAACTTGCGAACGGTAGTGTATATTCAAACTGTGCATTCTTATAGTGTGTATTCTTGTGTATTTTAATGTAACTTACACGTATATGAACATTTCTAATCACAATCTTCTACCTGTGGCAGAATCTGCTCCACGCTTGTGAATTTAGTGGCTTGGATTGGTCCTCAACTCCTTGTCAAAAGATGGGCCCTCTTCTAGAACTACTTGTGAGAATGCAACAGTCACTCCTTGGATGTGACTCTAGACACAAAGTAGACAGCCCCTTAAGCTCTGCACCCTTAGCCCTTGATTGAAATATTAGACAGTCACATCTGAGTGTACTCGCAAGTGCACTAGCCCAAGCAAGAGAGTGGTATAATCAGAGTTAGCTATCTCGCTATGGAGTTCACTAACTAGCTGCGCACCACAGTCAGATTAATGAGATAAATGAAGTCTTGTTTATTAAATGTTTATTAAATGTGACACTGTGGCCACCGGTGTGAACATTTTCATTGAATGAGCATCATGTTACCTGCAATTAAGTGAAGTTGTTCACTCATCTCCTGAAGCTAAATCAAGGGACGAGGGAGAACATTTTGTAAATTAGACCAACACTTAAGAAGGCAAATGCAAACCGTATCTGGATTTCATGGGACTTCCCCAGAAGGACAGTGTTTAGGGTAAGTGCTTAGGAAATATCTACTTTGTGTTTAGGGTCCAGCCACTATCATCTTTATCCCCACTGGATCATTGGTAGGTACTTAAAGTTAAAGGTGCACTCCAGTCACATGATCACCATATTGAAATTGCCAAGCTCCTCCAAAAACACATCATCTTAAAAGATGATCTCACCTGAAGGGTGATCTTAAAGTGATGTAACCTTTTCACACGTAAGTTTTGGAAATCTCTTAAAAGCCCCCAGTGTGATTTTTTAATGCATTTGATGTCAGTACATGCTGACTGTTCCAGATTTTGATTATGACACCACAATACATTTCATCCACAGCTCCCCAAAAAACCCATAAATATAGATGACATTATGAATTCTGATTTTTGCATATTTGGTAATGGACAAACACAATCAGCGAAAATTTGTTTTTTGAAGGTTATGTTGTGCTACTTTACCCAGTTACTGTCTATGCAACGTTGTGCTACTTTACCCAATTACTGTCTATGCGCAGCCATGTTTATTTACATTGCACTGAATTCTGTGAGTCGTAAGGTATATCAGACTAAATATCTTAGAAGGCAATCAACAAATCTGAATGGAAGATGAGCAAATGTATATGACCATTCGATCTCAGAGTGACTCATCTTAGCACCTTTATCTTTGGTTGATTCGGATAAACAAACATAACAGCACCCACAAACGTAAGCTACCTTCTTGTTCAGGTGTGCAAAAGCTTGTTTGGGAAGGGGGGTACACTGTGTCTATTTTCATTGGCTAGAATTGAATGCTACTTTTTGTCTTCTAAACCAATGATTAGTTTGCAAGGTCAGACTTTTCAGCTGCAAAGATATGAGTGATGTCATGTGATTGGAGTGCACCTTTAAGGATTCTTGTGAAATTGTTTATCTTTTATGTGTAATAATGTGTTGGCCTGGAGGATTCTGTCGTGGAAAACACTTCAGATCTCCAGCCAAAAAGATGCAAAAACTCAGGAACTTGTGAATCCAAAACAGACTTTAATGAAGATTCAAAAAAGCCGAGTTGGTCTGCAGAACAACTGTCTTTCCAACCTCGGACACTCAAATTTATACAGTACTCTCTTGTATAACGCCACCTGGCCATCCCACTATGCTAATTCTTTGGGCGCATCTTCTTTGATCCGCCACCATTATTTCTTATCATTCTGGAATTTACCCAACAAACCGTTGTTGTTAAATATTGGTGGCGCAGGCCTTGGAAACCCCATAAAATAACAGGGCCACCAGGCCCTCAAGTTTAGTACATCCAACGGCGCTCTGATTATTTCCAATGTAGGACACACACATTGTATATTGGTGATGATGTAGGACACACATTGTATACTAATGACTATACAGATTACCATACTGGTTAGTTGTATGAGTGTGATTGACATATTGACACATTCATTGATTACATGAGTATATATGCAAAATCTCCAATAATTCCAGTCTCTTTGCGCTTACATTCCACTACACCTCCATTAACATTCTACAACTTGCCAATCAATCTGACAGGGAGTGACAGAGAGTGAAATGTTAGAACAACCCCACAGGATTCTTTCCAGCTAGTGCGTAATGGAGTTTCTAATCATGTATCTTTTTAAAATATATTTTGCCCTCGTTGTTAGATTTTTTTTCTCGATATAGAGAGACACATTTTAAAAATGTTCTCAATTAATCATAAATTTCATTTAGTGATTATAATGTACAATTTAACATCGTAATGTTTTTACTTAGAACACAATTTAGTTTCTACAAATGTGGTGAAATAGTGTGAGAGGGGTCATGTTATGAATAGGATGTTAAATTTGTGATGGTCCAATGATTGTTGAGTACTAAAGGTTCTATTTGTTTTCCTTAAATATTCCCTTACTTTGTGGATAAGTGTATTGAATATATTTTATTACTTTTTGAATGTTGTCGTTTTTTGTCTCTTCTGTTTGCATCATTGGTCTGTATTTTAGAGGCGTTTATTATGCTAATATTTACCACATTAATCTGCTGATGAATTATTTCATGTATTAACTTAGGTATTGTAATCATTTTTTTCATCTTTTCTTTTTAGTATACTAATGACGTGATTTATACAGAATTATTTTTAATATTTTGTGGACTGTCCTACTTAGTAATTTTCTACTAGTATCGTACTATGCTGTATGTCTATATCTCTATGCTATATGTAAGGATAGGGACACTGGAAAATCATGTTCTCTTATACAGTAGGTTTATTTCTAAATGAATAATGTGGGTGATTCCCTTCAGATGAAAACAACATTGGTTAGTGGAGCAGTTTTAATGTTTTGAAATGTACAGTTAGGTCCGTAAATATTTGGACTCTGACACAATTTAAATAATTTTGGCTCTGTATGCCACCACAATGGATTTGAAATGAAACAACCAAGATACAATTGAAGTGCAGACTTTCAGTTTTAATTCAAGGGGTTGAACAAAAATATCATATGAAACGTTTATGAATTGCAACCATTTTCATACAGTCCCCTTCCTTGAGGAGCTCAAATGTAATTAACATAATCTTAAATAAAATTTTCATTTTTAATACTTTGTCGAGAATCCTTTGCAGGCAATGTCTGCTTGAAGTCTGGAACACATGGACATCACCAAATGCTGGTTTTCCTCCTTTATGGTGCTTTTCCAGGCCTTTATTGCAGCTGTCTTAATTTGTTGTTTGTTTGTGGGTCTTTCTGCCTTATGTTTTGTCTTCAAAAAGTGAAATGCATGCTCGCTCAGGTTGAGATCAGGTGAATGACTCGGCCATTGCAGGATATTCCACTTCTTTGCGTTAAAAAACTCCTGGGTTGCATTCGCGGAATGTTTTGGGTCATTCTCTTTCTGTAAATTGGTCCAATCAACTTCGCTGAATTTGGCTGAATCTGGAGAAGGAAAATGGGGAAGGAAAACTAACCCTACCCCCTGGCACAATAATATAGCAGTGTAATATCTTGGGGCTGAGACAGGGGTTCCAGTGACACTGTAGACCTATCTGAGGGTAACCTTGTTATAACCAGTTAAAACTGCTAAAAAGATACCTTATTTTAAAGTGACACACCAATAACAATATACAAATGAGATATAACCAGTTATAACTGCTGATAGGATACCTTATTTTAGAGTGACTGTTACGTTCCATGTTGTTTTTTCTATGTTGTGTTGTGTGGTGTAGGTGTGTGACTGGTGAGTGTTTGTTTGTAGGTGCCGGCGGTTGTGGTGATAAGGTGGGCGTGGCAACCAGACCTCTGAAGCGGCCGCACCTGCCAGTGATTTTCTGTGCACCCTATATAACGAATACATTTGCTGTTTGTTTGAGAGATCCAGCGCCATTTTAACTTACCCGTTGTTTACTGCCATACACTGTCCTCCATGCCACTCATCTGTTGTCACCTGTACGCTACTCGTTTGTTACCTTCTGTATGCTCCTCGTTTATGTCTACCCCTTAGGAGAAGGGTCAGGTAAGACACACTGGGGTTTACAGAGTAGAAGCAACAAGAAAGCTAAAATGGCAATTTTCTCTCTCTCTCTCTCTCTCTCTCTCTCTCTCTCTCTCTCTCTCTCTCTCTCTCTCTCTCTCTCTCTCTCTCTCTCTCTCTCTCTCTCTCTCTCTCTCTCTCTCTCTCTCTCTCTCTCCCTCCCTCCCTCCCCTCTCGAGCAGTGACACACCAATAACAATTTACAAATGGAGGATAACCAGTTTTAACTGCTAAAGGATACCTTATTTTAAAGTGACACACCATTAACCATTTACAAATGAGTTATAATCAGCTATAACAGCTAAAAGGATAACCTATTTTAAAGTGATGCACCAAGAACCATTTACAAATGTCTTAAAACCAGTTATAACTGCTGAAAGGATACCTTATGTTAAATGCAGCTGGCTACCTCGCGCCTTACCACAGCAAACATTGACGTTAACAATAACGTTAGTAATGATGAACGGCTAAACAGTTGATTTCTATGAGTATGTGAAAATCTTATTCTTTATCACTAACAGTGTTTGTCACCCCCAAAGTGTTTAATGATTGCTAAGCTTATGCTACCATCAAAAATCCAATCAGATAATATAACTGAATTGTCTACTGTTTCTTAAATGTACAATACAACTTTTGTAGTTAAAGCAAACAAATGAAAATTAGACATTAATAGGAATCATTTAAATATCATTTAAAGATGCTTGTTTACCTAAACAATTTCATGATCTATGTATTTCTGATTAGGAAGCCTTTGAACGCCTGCTAAAAAATACATTGAATTCATGGCCGTCTGCACAGCTAAATGCTCTCTAATTTCCTTTCTACGCTCCAGTAGTGTAGTGCAGGGTATACGCTGGTACACCATTGCTTCCGCCTGTAGTTGCATGGTTACTGTGTTGCTAGTGGGAACAATTGTAGTAATATGGATCATGGCGCATAAACAAATGGGAACTGTGACCAAATATTTTCTGTTGAACCAAAGCAAACAGTAACCATGCAACTATAGGCAGAAGCAATGGTGCAGCGGTACTTGGAAAAGTGGATACTTGGCGTGTAAAAGCGTATACCCTGCACTACACCACTGCTATGTTCCTCTTACTCTTCAAGTTAAACACACATTTTATCATGAATTAATGGTTTGATGGTTGATTCCGATCCCAACCCATGAATAAGGGGAGAACTAGTTTTTCACAATGTTTTTCTCAATAATTGCTTTCATGAGTTAAAACTGGTAATAATGTCACTTTAAAATAAGGTATCGTTTGAGAAGATATACATTTTTTAAACTCATTTGAAAAATGATTATTGGTGTGTCACTTGAAAATAAGTTATCCTTTCATGAATTATAAATGTTTATAAGTCATATACAGATGGTCATCAAGGTTTCAATAAATAAATAAAAAAAGAAGAAAAATTAACACCAAATGAAAGGATCAAAAACCAAAGGTATGTAAAGTTACCATTCACATTAGTGCGCACAATATATATGGATTATTGAATAAAAGTGTTGAGATGTGAACAATATAGTAAAGGGTAACATAATATGATTACATAATGTCTGTAGTAAATTTGGGAAAAGATACGTAATTTAGACATGACCATTAGTTGAAAAACCAAGCACTGTTCATTAGAAAGCCCCAACATGTCAAACCCAAAAAGTGGGAAAATAACAGAAAAGAACTGCATTGTCCAACTGCAAGCATTCACAAACTGGTATATAAGGGTTCATCATAGAAGCAGTTGTAAATGCTTTATAAATGCTTAATAACAAAGTAAAAATTGTCTCACTATTTGGCAAGAACTGACCTGGTCGCACACTATTTCAAGCAATGTGTTATAATGGTTTATATATGATGTATAATGCATTAACAAATGCTTAAATAACCATTAATACCGTGATTATAAAGCCTTTATAAATCATTTACAGATGGTACCTTATTGTAAACTTTTTTATTCCCACTTGGGATACATTTAGCCACATACAGTACAAACAGTTCTACATGTTGAAGAATAACGTAATAAAATGTTTTTAATTGATTTATTAATTATAAAAAAAAACATTTTTTTCAACAAAACAAGCGTTGAATAACTAGGCCAGCTATCTTTTGAATAATATGATTCAGGTTTGAAGTTTCTATGACCACTATTGAAAAAAATACTGGAGATTTACAGAATAAATTGTTTCTTAATAGATTTATTCATTATTAAAATATCAATAAAGACTTTTTCCCCCCAAAGCAAAGGTTGAACTAGTAGGCCATTTAGAATAATATGCATCAAGTTTCACGTTTTTATGACGATTTGTGCAAGATTTACTAAATCAATGAAGATCTTTTTGACAATATATTAAACTCAGGAGACTAATTAGTGTGTGGATTGGCGTGTTTATGACAAAGTTAATAATCGTTTGGCAAATGTCTTTCTGCAATTACCCTGTTCACTCTTTTACTCCGATCTCTACTGTAGCCTAATGTACCATGGTAGAGATAGTTTTACGTTCGATATTTGACAGATATTCAGACATTCAAAGATCAATAGCTTGCAAATAATTGAAGCTACAGGCCTCGGGTTAGTCTCGTTATGAAAGAAAAAGATTGGACCACACTGCACAGGTCTCGTTTTCTCGATTCCGACAGGAGTTTCCAAATTGCAGCAGACCTCCATGGCAACATTATAGACCGTCTGCACATAACCAACGAACGTCGCAAGGGAACGTCAACAAATTGCATCGTCAACATTTTCAAATCTCAACAACTCTTTGACAACATCACCTAAAAACGTCAAACCAATGTAAAACTGTTCAGGAAGAAAGGGAAATGGGCTTCTTTTTTTAGATTGCTACACTTTTTTTATGGATAATATAGATATGGATATATTTTCTATGAACACATTAAAACAAAATGTATAGTTTAGAATTTCAATAGCTCCTTGATGACACGACCTAGATGCTTCAAATCACTCTTATAATCTTCAGAGGGAAGGCTCACACATTGCACAGCCTTTGGTATCCCAGTTAAGCACCTACACAATTTTAGGGAAGCATTTGAAAATGCAAAATTTCAATAGCTTTCTCAACATGAGACTGAGACATCATTTTGATACTCGATTATTCCTTACATAGAGCAGCATGTTTCACACCCTTTAGTTTTCCCAAAATATTGATCCCAATTGTTTTTTAAATATACATATATGACAAAATCGCTTGTAAATTCAATAGCTCCCTGATCACATGAACTAGATGCTTCAAAGCACTGTTATAATATTCAGAGAGATGGCTCACACGTTGCACAGCCTTTGGTTTCACAGTTAAGCACATATACAATTTTAGGGAAGCATTTGAAAATTTTAGGGAAGCATTTGAAAATGAGACACATCATTTTGATACTCGATTATTCCTTACATAGAGCAGCATGTTTCACACCCTTTAGTTTTCCCAAAGTAGGGATCCCGATTTTTTTTAAATACACATACAGGTGCTGGTCATATAATTAGAATATCATCAAAAAGTTGATTTATTTCAGTAATTCCATTCAAAAAGTGAAACTTGGATATTATATTCATTCATTACACACAGACTGATATATTTCAAATGTTTATTTAATTTAATTGTGATGATTAAAACTGACAACTAATGAAAATCCCAAATTCAGTATGTCTGAAAAGTAGAATATTACTTAAGACCAATACAAAAAAAGGATTTTTAGAAATGTTGGCCAACTGAAAAGTATGAACATGAAAAGTATGAGCATGTACAGCACTCAATACTTAGTTGGGGCTCCTTTTGCCTGAATTACTGCAGCAATGCGGCGTGGCATGGAGTCGATCAGTCTGTGGCACTGCTAAGGTGTTATGAGAGCCCAGGTTTAACAGGGAAAACAAAGGCTGTGCAGTGTGTGAGCCATCCCTCTGAAGATTATAACAGTGCTTTGAAGCATCTAGGTCATGTGATCAGGAAGCTATTGAATTTACATTCGATTTTGTCATATATGTGTATTTAAAAAAAAATCAGGATTCATTTTTGGGGAAAACTAATGGGTGTGCAACATGCTGCTCTATGTAGGGAACAATCTAGCATCAAAATTATGTCTCCGTCTCACGTTGAGAGAGCTATTGAAATTTTTAATTTTTAAATGCATTTTTAAATGCTTCCCTAAATTTGTGTAGATACAATATGTGAGCCATCCCTGTGAAGATTAAAACAGTGCTTTGAAGCATCTAGGTCACGTGATCAGGGAGCTATTGAAATTCTAAACTGCACATTGTTTTAATGTGTTCATAGACAATCTATTCATATCTATATTATCCATAAAAAAGTTTAGCAATCTATGAAGAGCAGCCCATTTCCGTTTCTTCTTGAACAGTTTAACATTGGTTTGAGGTTTATAGGTGATGTAGTCAAAGAGTTGTTGAGATTTGAAAATGTTGATGATGCACTTTATTGACACTCCCTTGCGCCGTGCTTTGGTTGTGTGCAGACTGACTGTAATGTCGCCATAAATGTCTCCCGCAGTTTGAAAACCACGATCGGAATCGAGAAAACGAGGCATGTGCGGTGTTGTCCAACTTTTTTCTTTCATAACGAGACTAACCCGGGGTTTGTACCTTAAAATGTTTGCGAGTTATTTAGCTTTGAATGTCTGAATATCTGTCAAATCTCGAACGTAAAACTACCTTTACCACGGTGCCAAACCGTGGAAGGGAGCCTGAACGGTGGTAAAGTACGAATATACATTTCTGCTGAATCACGAATAATAAAAACAATGTTCAACTCGGTAAGATTTAATTAACGTATGAAAACAAAAGAAATGAAGAAGTGAAAACTTTGAAGAATGAAGAAGTGAAACTTTCAGAGCTTCCCTATCTTGGAAATGAAACTTATGACAACGGATTAAGCAGCGAGTCTTTGTGCTTGATGCATACGCCACGATTTACGGACGTACAGATGCCATTATCCGTTCAACACCTATTTTCGGTGTGAGTTGGCCTATTCTTCTATTTGTTTCTTCATCTTGAATATATCTTACATTCCCTTAAAAATAATGTAGTGAAGCAAGTACCCAATACCTTTTTGTTCAGTAAAATTGTGACTGTCAAAATATTCTATAATTCAAAACAAAAACAGTCACGTTACGGATTTCTGTCCTTGATCAGTGTTCTTGAGCTATGGAATTGAATTATGAAATGCTGAACACGACTGACTAAAGTCAACAATTCTGTCTTGTTATTTTATCTCACAAAACATACTGCGTATCAGGGCCGGAGTGGGACACGTTTTTAGGCGGGATTTGCATGTTGCACCAGCCCATGACGTACTGATACAAACTAGACGCTTTTTGGCTGTTTTATTTTACAACTATAAATATAGATGACACAGAAACGCTGTTGAATAAAATATCTCATATAACAACAACACAAAAATGTATAAAAAGTAGGCCTGTCAAACAATGAAAATAATGAATATTGATTTATCACATTATCTTTATTATCTGTAGTTATTTGCAGTTATAGAATGTGTTCGTATTTAGCCCTTAATACACACTTTTCTGTTTTAAAAGAACTTCATTATGTTAAAGACATGCTGTGTTTTATTGTAAACTATGGACAGTGCTTGAATTGGAATTACACAAATACAAATTGTCACAGCCCTAAATGTCAGGCCCTAACCTCCCACAGCAACTGGCAGCATCTATATGTATGCCATGTAAGTCTAAATCGAGGATTAATTGTCTATGATCCCATAGTTGTACCATCTCATATTGTTCTATTGTTTAAGGCACCAAGTACAATAACTGCTATGTTAGGCTACGGTATGAAACACATCAGCCCCTCTTATTTGGAGAGCTGCTGGGTGTATAAAACACATCAGCCCCTCTTATCTGGAGAGCTGCTGGGTATGCAGGCATTTAACCCATTAAATCACACAAACTTGTCAAGGTATTGTCCTTTGATGCTTAGGCTCAAATGGGGTTCAGGTGGGGGTTTGTTAACATTAGCTTTCCTGATGGATGGTTAGTCACAACCAATTATGTGTGTATTAAATTATTTCCACATTCAACCAAATGCATAAGGTAGGCTACTTGCATAGGCAATGACATAAGATAGTCAAGGTGGCTAGAGAAGTTTATCTACAAACATTAATCAGGGCAGATCTGTAATTTTTGCAGAGCACAGAAGTTGTTTGTTAATTCCACTATTAGAATATGCTTTGGTGGAAACGCGACTAACGACGTTAACACTTAGCTTAGCAAAAATGACACCCCTAATAAAAAGTGAAAAATAAAATAACATTAATTATATAATTCCAAATTTTGATTCATCAGTTCATAGCACTTGCTGCCATTGTTCAGCACCCCAACCCTTGTGTACACTGTCATATGTGTCTGACCCTTACCTTTTATTTTGGTTGTCCTTTGCTCAGTTTAATTCCTTGTAGATCTGTTTTTGTTTCAGTTAATCAGTTTGGTTCAACTCATTGATGATTATTAGCAACTGATCGTTTGAAAATCCAAAAATTGCTATTTTCAACTGACACACGCAAGACTAAAAAATATTCTATGTCTAGATTTGTGTAAAAATCTAGGGTACCTATGACTTTTGCACTTTTGGAATTTGCCTCTAGTAAAACCGTGTACAGTACATGAACATGCATGGAGCAATGAGCTCGCCTCAACTTGCACTGTACACAGTATAAGCCACTAAGATGCAAGTGGGGCGAAATGCCATGATTTTATGGAGACACGTTAATGGTTTCAGTTAGTGTCATTTCAGTTAGTCATTGAAAATTACCCTATACCATGGCATTGAAGTGCATTTCTGCTGAAAATTCTAAATTCACAACAGTAACTAAAGGGAGGAAATGATGGTAAATGTTTCCTATAGACGTTGACTGGACATCAGCAGGCAAAGACAGTCTCTTAAATCAGTGGTTCCCAACATTTTTCTGTTACTGTACCACCAGTAACAGAATTTTGCTCTGCTCTGAGTTACTCCAGAACTACCCCCTCATGTTTATTTTACTTGTAGGCCTATGGTGTCATGAGTGTTCTCATGTTCCCCCTTTTGATAGGCCAAGCAACCACAGGGGTCCTAGTACCCCTGGTTGGGAACCACTGTAAACTAAAATTACAAGCATAGATCACAGTGAAAAACCTGAAGATAATGAGAGCGTGAAAACGTACCCCACAGACTATGTTGGATATGTTGGGTAATTGTGAAGCTATACATGCTATTTATTAAATTGTTTCAAATCCTACATCGCAAGTGTTTTGGTTATGGTTCTTATTGCAATACTTTTAACATGTGCAGTAATTTAAATTACACTTTTGAATACAGTATATAATATAAACTCAGCAAAAAAAAGAAACATCCCTTTTTCAGGACCCTGTCTTTCAAAGATAAGTTGTAAAAATCCAAATAACCTTACAGATCTTCATTGTAAAGGGTTTAAACACTTTTTCCCGTGCTTTTTTAATGAACCATAAACAATTAAAGAACATGCACCTGTGGAATGCTCGTTAAGACACTAACAGTTTACAGGCGGTGGTCAACTAAGGTCACAGTTATGAAAACCCTACTGACTCTGAAAAACAGGAAAAGAAAGATGCCCAAGGTCCCTGCTTACCTGCGTGAACGTGCCTCTGCCTGCTGCAAGGAGGCAAGAGGACTGCAGATGTGGCCAGGGCAATAAATTGCAATGTCTGTACTGTGAGACACCTAAGACAGTGCTACGGGGAGACAGGGCAGACAGGTGATCGTCGTCACGTTGTCAGACCACGTGTAACAACACCTGCACAGGATCGGTACATCCGAATATCACACCTGTGGGACAGGTACAGGATGGCAACAACAACTGCCCGAGTTACACCAGGAACACGCAATCCCTCCATCAGTGCTCAGACTGTACTGAGTGAGGCTGGACTGAGAGCTTGTAGGCCTGTTGTATGGCAGGTCCTCACCAGACATCACCGACAACAACGTCGCCTATGGGCACAAACCCACCGTCACTGGACCAGGCAGGACTGGCAAAAAGTGCTCTTCCCTCACGAGTCGTGGTTTTGTCCCACCAGGGGTGATGGTCAAAGGAATGAGCGTTACACCGAGGTCTGTGCTCTGGAGCAGGATCGATTTGGAGGTGGAGGATCCGTCATGGTCTGGGCAGTGTGTTACAGCATCATCGGACCTGGAGGTGGAGGATCCGTCATGGTCTGGGCAGTGTGTTACAGCATCATCGGACCTGCATGTGCCTTGGTGGAAGAGCGGGGTAACATCTCACAGCAAGAACTGGCAAATCTGGTACAGTCCATGAGGAGGAGATGCACTGCATTACTTAATGCTAGTGGCCACATCAGATATTGACTGTTAATTTAGATTTTTGTTCAGGGACACATTATTCTATTTCTGTTAGTCACATGTATGTGGAACTTGTTCAATTCATGTCACAGTTGTTGAATCTTGATAGGTTTATAGAAATGTTTAGGCTAAACAAGTTTGCTGAAATTCAGCGCTGTTGAAAATGAGAGGACGTTTCGAGAATAGAACTTTGTCTGCCTTCAAATTACTTTTTTCCCCTTTTGAAAATCATATATTAAATGCAACTCATGTTCATCAACCAATTTTGTTTTATATTGTAGGTGAAATTTAAAATAAACACTAACATTCACAATACAGTTGTGCTCAAAAGTTTGCATACCCTTGAAAAATTGGTAATATATGTACCATTTGTAAAGAAAACATGAGTGAGCAGGCAAAACACATGTTTTCACATGGGATTCACATTCAACTGTAGGTGATAACAGAATGGCACAATTATAAAACAAAACATGGCAAAAAAGAAAAAAATGAACTGACCCCAAAAGTCTGCATAACTTTAGTTCTTAATACTGTGTATTGCTCCCTTTGGTCATCTTGCATGAACCGCAGGTTTGAGATCTCCCCAGTGTGGCTCGATGATAATAAGGTCAGGAGACTGTGATGGCCACTCCAGAACCATCACCTTTTTCTGGTGTAACCACTGGAGGGTCAACTTGGCCTTATGCTTATGGTCATTGTCATGCTGCAAAGTCCAAGAGCGTCCCATGCGCAGCTTTCATGAAGAAGAATGCAAATTGAAAGCCAGTATTTACTGATAACATGCTGCATTCATCTTGCCATCAATTTTCACAAAATTACCCGTGCTTTTAGAGCTCACACACTCCCAAAACATCAGTGAGCCACCACCATGCTTCACAGTGGGGATGGTTTTCTGTTCACTATAGGCCTTGTTGACCCCTCTCCAAACGTAGCGCTTATGGTTGTGACCATAAAGCTCTATTTTGGTCTCATCACTCCACGTTACAGTGGAAGCTGTGAGGCGTGTCAAGGTGTTGTCGGACATATTGTAACCAGGCTTTTTTGTGGCATTGGCTGCGTAAAGGATTATTTCTGGCAACTTCACCATGCAGCTCATTTTTGTTCAAGTATCATCATATTGTGCTCCTTGAAACAGCCACACCGTCTTTTGCCAGAGCAGCCTGTATTTCTCCTGTGGGTTTTTCTTTGTATCCCGAAGAATT